>VXAZ01008630.1:477889-627565 GCA_013399875.1 Gymnorhina tibicen | reverse complement strand
GCCGCTCCGGACCCGCGGCGTCAGCGGCCGGGGGGGCGGCGTGGGGCACTCGGCGGGGTCCGCGCCGCACGGCGTGTCCCTCCCCGCGCCCGGTTCTCCCTATAAAAGGCAGCCGAACACACTTTTGAGGAGCCGCAGTTCTTGGCTGGCACTTCTCAGCTACCTGGCGGAGTGACTCCGGCGGAAAGCGTGGCGCCCAAACAGAACCGGGCGGTCTGGGGCTGAGCAGCGGCTCCTGAACTTGATTTCAGCCCGCAGCCGGGATTAAATATTAGTATATCACGGGAGCTGTCACCGGTTCATTTTCCTTCGTGTCGAGCCACTTACGTCGCTGTGCCCTGGTGTTAGGCCGGGAGTGCCGAGCGCCGAGGAGAAGCCCCGGCTGGCAGCCAGCATCGCCCCAGCCGCGGAGAGGCTGCACGGGAGGTGACAGTGTACTATAGGTAGATGCCCACTAGCTGTCCTTACTGCCTGCACAGTGCATGGCTGGTGGTAATTAAGCCAGGCATGAAAAGTGAATTGCCGTGATCGCATGTTAGGGAAATAATATGGGAAGTTAACAAATAGCCTGGCTCACAGGAATACGGTTTGGGAAGGGGACACGTAGTGTCCTTCCACTGTAGTGTTTTGGGGGTAAAGAAAAGAAAATAAAGAGAGGTAGGGTGCCTTCTTAGCTATGCATTATAGGTCAGCGCACTGTATATAGTGTAAGATAGGTTTGTAATGTAAGAATGCAGTTTCCACAGCTTTTATTAGTAGTGATACTTTTTTCATAAAATACATAAAAAGACGGTAAGTTGAGTATTTTATGGGGGGGGGGAGTGTGGATGTTCCCCCCCCCCCGACCCCCCCAAAGGAGCTTTCTTGAATTTACCTTCTTACAGCTAATTTGAATGATTAGTTTAGATAAGCCTCTTAGAGTAGATGCATTTAAATGAAATCGGGGCACATGTCTTTTTGGCTCTGGTGCAAGATTCAAACTAATTTTTTTCTTCCTCTGGCTCAATTAAAAGTCATCTTAAAACACTCCCAGTATATTGTCTGAGTGCAGGGCTGGAGGCATGTGGGATTGAGTGGACACAGAGAAAGAACTAACATTCAGAAACGTATCTGCTTCTCCATCTCGATTAATAAACACCAGACTTTTTCATGTTATTAATACCCATAGTAACTGTGATTTGACTACATACTGTAACATGTATATGCGCATGTAAGCATAAGGACATACAAATAGATGTAGGAGTTTCTGCAGTTCTCATGGATGAGGGTAGAGAGGATTCAAGCTAAAAATTGTCCGAACATTTTGGGAGTGCACAGACATCTGTCTGACCATCACTAGGTATGCTTTGATTTTAAGGCAGAGCTTGTTAAAGAATGCAATAACTTAAAGCCAGCTGCAGTCTTAGCTTTTTGCTCTTTCAGCAATAACAATGGCACTAATAATTACTAATAGTTAATAAGCTAACAGATGCAATAAATATATCTGCTCATTTTGACATATGTGTCAGTTTAATAATTTTAAATGAATCACTGCGTTCATAACGGGAAATCTCCTTCAACTTCTGATTAAAATGTAACGTTGACTAAAGGATTATAGAGCGGACTTAATTTTACTGACTGTTTTAACAGTTGTCACAGCTGTTGGAAGAAGGAAAGGCAATTGAAACACTCAAAAAGCAGGGGGGGTAGGGAGGGGAGAGAACAGGAGTAGTTTAGTAAATTTAAACATGGTCTCTGAATGCCAAACATAGAAAATTGAGGAGATTTGTAAGTCCAGAAAGCTTCTGTGCGCTATGTACATTTGCGTTTTGTGGCTCACTATGTTTCGTTCATTTGAACATGTAGCTGCTTTCCCAGTTTCTCCATTTAAAAACGTGCAACAGTGTTTAAATGTGAAGCAAATTCAACTGTTCCCGTGCATAGATTTTCATCTTACAACAGAACCGTTAGAATACGCAGATGACAAGAAATAAAGGTTGCGTAGAATGGCTGTAACATTTAAAAAGCGGATGTAGGTGTCACATCATGTGAGTACTTCAGTGCAGTGATGGTTGGTGTGCATATTTTATATTTTTCTAACCATTCTCATGTTGCGATGTGGGAATGGTCTGTGGAAGTCACCCTGTGAGTCTGGCCGGGTTATGTTTGTGTATGGATGAATATGAGTGTGCGCGTTACTCACATGTACGTGTATTTGTGTGTTTGCGTGTGTGAAAGGTGATTATGTGCTAAACGTAAAAGAGTTTATGTCAGTTTCACTCTTCAAAATATTTTGGCATAGCTTCTAATTGCTGAAGAATTTTTTTAGATGTGTCTTTCATTTGTAAAGGCAGGAAAGGGGTAGACTGAAGAACGCTTCTTTGTGAAGTGGGAAGCAGCACTTGATGCCGCTGCACGGTTTCTCCAGGCTCTGAAGGTCTTTAACCTCCCCCGTTTGTCTTATTAGATAGCTTGTTACAGTTGTTCCTGAGAAATAAAGCCCCAGGATGATGTTCCAGTGGGTACCCGGTTTGTGGGGTGGCACACAAACCCGGATGGGCGCACAGCCTCTGCCTGGGCTCTCCCAGGGCACTCCCCTTGGGCAGCAGGCAGGCCTTGGTCCCTTCTTCCTTCCCTGTTTCCGGTCATAGGGCTTTGCTTTTTTTGGTTCTGCTACACTGCTAGCAAGTTTTTGAATCCTGCAGAAAGTATAAAGGGTTTGTGCTGAAATGCCTGTCTGGCAGATTTTCCTTTACTGGGGCTTGCCCCTCTTTTAGTGATGGGTGCTCATTTTAATGTGTTTATGGTTGTGCTCTTTTATTTACTGAGCCTGGTGCGTTGCAGCGGTAATTAACCCGTGTTATTAGCAAAGCCCTTGTGGATATCCATTAATTCTCTCGAATGGCTGATCATTTTTTTTGTACTTTCCCCCCCGCCCCCCGTTTTTTCCTAGGAATTGCTGTCCTTTTTCTGACAGACCTTAAGCTTTTAACATTTCCTACAGATTTCTTTTTAAACTGAGGCAGGTAGAAGGGCATCATCCCCATAGTTCCATAATAAAGAATAACTATTGTCTTAACAAACTGTTTTCAAAGATGCTAATGGGAAGCAAAACAACTGTGAGAATCTGTTGGGAACAATTTATTTAATTATTATTTTTCAAAACACATGCTTAATGATAAAAGAGATAAGAATTTTCCTAGCTTTTTTTTTGTGTGTAGCTGCATTAGCTGTTGTGAATATTTTAGTGTTCATATTTTAATCAGATTTCAACTTAGTTAATAGCACTTTAGGCATTTAAAAAATATTGAGCCAGCAGAAAAATACTTGTGCTTGCACTGCTGAGAAAAGATAAGGGCCACCTCATTAGCCAACCCTACTTTTGCAATTAATTTCAAATACATGGTGCTATTCATCAAATAGAGAAGGTAACTTGTCTATGATAATATTTAACAATACTTGAAGCCCACTTTGCTTAGAGTAGCTAAAAAGTATGATATGTCTGTTCTCACAGATATGTCAGTCCACATGCTATGCTGCTATTTCTGTATGGTACAAAGTTATGACAGAAAAATTATGGTATAAAGATATAACACAGTCATGAATAGGTGACAAGATTATTTGTTTTATGGAACAGTTTTTAAAGGTCTGACCCTGGGCCTACAGGGAGGTTGCTTGCACCTCTGTGGAAGTGTAAGTAGGATTGAAAAAAATGCTTATTTGAACCTCTCAAGGAAGTGTATAAAATAATTATTTTTTTGCTTAGAATAAGTAAAACGTATAGGAGAAGTAGGAAAAAAAAATGAAAGGAATTCTTGCTCCTATTGAAGCCTGGAGTAGCCTCTGTCTATAAGATGAGCTTTGCTATGAATTCTTTTTCACAGCAAATTCATGAAGGGAAGAAACAATAAAATGTTGATCCGTTACAAGTGCATATGAGCCTCACGCTACCGAGCTCTCTAGAGGAAATCTGTGATTATGCTGGGCCAGTTTGTTCAGTTTTTATCTCTTTTACATCCACTGGCCTTGTATTAAATTGTCATTGTCCTAAAGCACATGAGAGAGAAATGAATTGCATTTCTCGACATGCTCTGACAGTGAAATATTTAGCCTCTCTGTCTCCAATCATACTCATATGTATGTTTGATAGCGCAGGGATGACACCAACAGTCGCTGCAGCTTGACACTCCACTTATTACATGTTCTTTTACATTTCCTGTATCGTCTTTTAGGCTTGACTTAGGTAGTCATACGTGCACAGTCGTATCTGTAGCAGCATGTACATACGTGGTTTTGTTTTGTATATTTGCTTTTTATGTGAAATCTTCTGTCTGTGCACAGCAAGTTTTGTGTTCAAACACGTTTATATCCATGCCTCTGTGTGTGTTCCAGGTGTATAGTGTATTCCTTATGCAGTTTTGGCAATGTACATCTATTGTTGTGTGTTAGCCACAGACATATACACAGTAAGTATATATATATGCAGAGCTATATAACTTCCCTCTGTGCAGTTGCTTGTCAAAAGGCAGCTGCCTTTATGTGGTTTTATGTGGTTTTTTTCTTATCCACGAGAAGAGAGCTGGCCAGCAATGTAAAGTATTTACACCTCATTTTATATCAGATTCTCCATGTAATCTAGCAGGTTTTGTATTGTACTCACAGTTTTGCTTTTAAAAGATGCTGTATTTTTTTATAAATTTTTTCTCTTCCAATTAAATGAGAAGTCTAATATTTATTCACAATTCTGTAAGTTTTGGCTGTCACAAAGAGATTTATTTTTTCAGCTAAATATGTCCTTGGAGTTATATTTACATCTAAAGACTATAATTATTTTTAGGGGCAGAAGCCTCCTGCGTATGGTTGCTAATATACATCATGATGTTCTCAGACAAAAATATAAAATACATATTCAATTTTAATGGTCCTTAGTCCTCTCCAAAAGTCCTATAGTTGTGGGATTTTTTGTTTTCTGCTTTTGTTATGGTTCTGTTGTCCAGAAGTAAAAATACTATGAAACATTACAGAAAAATATTAAACTGAATTGTATACTGCTATTTCAGATAGTATTGCTTGATTATTCTTTAAAGTACTTGGTATTGCTTTTTCAGTAGCACTTTGGAGAGTAACTTCTATAGGATGTTGCCTTTTGACTTCTGTGTCTTATGAAACAATTTTTGTATTTTCTGTGTTACAGAAGGTTTAAATCTCTTGGGTTTGCTTACATAATGCCTGTAATGTTTTTCAATTAATTTGTATTTCCTTCAAACAAAGAAGGGCTTTTCTCTTTGCTGTTCCTTAATATAGCAGGTTTGCATCAAAGGGAATCTTATCTAATTTCCAATTATTTTCCTCTTTTAAGTAGCATAGCTTTTTAATCAGAGCATCATTACCTATTTCTTTTAAAATTGAAATAAATTTTTTTTTTCACTTCAACTTCTTATACTTGCTAGAAACAATGCCTATTAACAGCCTAATGAAAGTTAGAGCGATAGAAGTACCTCTACAGAGTATAAAACAAGCATATGCTGTTTTTCTTTACCGCTGAATGTCTTATTCTTACCGTGGGTCACCATCCTGAATTTTTATGTCATCTAGATGAAATCTTCTTATTTAGATCAAAATTATTTACAAGGCAAAGCAAAAACACACACACACCCCCCCCCAACTTATATTTTTGCTAATACAGAACCTTAAGTATGAAATCGGAGGAGGATCACCATATACTGTGGTAAGTTAGTATAGCGGGGTGTATGAAATAGAGGGGCCTTGTTCTCGGTCTCATCGAGCCGTTTGTAATATCCTTGTACAAAACTGTGCACATTTATTTATACGATAACCTGCTGAAATATGATTAGTTACCCCTATGCACACAAGAATAGTCTAAATATATCCTTTTATCGTACAATGAAAATTATATTCTCTTTCCCCGGGTAAAAACTCTTTGCAGCTTTGAGCTGCTGTCTTTATGTGGGAGGGCAGATTCTCTTAAAGGCTTGTATTCTGAAACCAAACTTTAAGATAAAGTGATATGAGGTTTTCAAAGTTATTACTCTGTAGCTTAGCATAGATGTCTCTTAACACTCTGTGTGTTTTCATGTTGCTATAAGTGAAAAAAACCCCTGCACATCTCCTTTTCATCATTTTGATTGGAACTACATACCATATGTAATGTGTTTTGGCAGCACTTACCTAGCCAAAGAAAACAAATTAATATTAGCCATGCTGAGGGGTGTCAGAAGTATCACAGATGTGTCGATTTAGCTTTGCTCCATCACACACTCTTTCCTTAAACAACTGGTCAAGCTGTCGCAAAATGTAGTGTTGGCTACAGTGAGATTCTAATAGGTGTGATCAGAGATTGATGGCTTTGGCAAGTTAGAATGAGAAGATGATGTGGAGTTGCTGTTGCTTGTTTTGAATGGCCTCAGAAAAAAGCCCCAACCCTAAACAAACAAAATAAAAAAAGAAACAAAAATTAAAAAACCCTAAAAATCTAATAAAAAATTAAAGCCAGTCGTGTGTGCACACATCCCCCTGACCCCCCAGGCCAGCTCGATATGAAACAATTTCAAGTCCTGTAGATGTAGTAATGCTGGTGAGTGAAATGAAAAAGTCATCTCTAAAATGTACTGCTAGCTTGTTCCTGAGCATTTCCAAAATTCCTTCCCATATAAAGGTGCCAGGATGGGTGGGGAGGAGGTGACTTGTTTTACTCAGTCCGTTCTTATCTGTGATACTCTTGCTCTTTCTCCCTTTCCCTCTATTTCTGGATTTTGTTTCTAGAGCTGGTTTTGGAAGAAACACTTTTTTCAATCTCACACGTGAATATTTTTAAGGAAATACAAAACAGGAAAATCTAGTAAAAACAATAGTTAACAAAATGGTGAAATCATACTCTTTGCAGCGTACTACTGGCAGTTTGTATAGTTTTCCATATATTGAAAATGTAAGAGAAACGATCAAGCAATTTTCTATGTATTCTTTATTTACTTTTGAATTTTTTTTCTGTCTTCAAATTGGCTGTAGGATTTGGTTCTTGTCTTTGTGAAGGATGAATGCCAGTGTCCTTTTATGTTTAAGTTGGTATTTTATTGCTTTAGGTGGACTGTGATATGCTTGGTTGGCAAGTATTAATGCTAAAATAGTTTTCAGAGGGATTAATTTCAGCAAGTCTGTGAGGCTTTCTCCTGCACAATTATCTTTTCACTTTTAAGGAAAAAAAAGGAAAAAGAATCTAGTTAAAAAAAACCCCTAAAACTAATATGCCATCTAGATTTAGAGTGTGTTTCCAAAGCAAATGCCCATGGATTGCTAGCAAATCTATCTTTGAAGAATGGTAAAATTCTTACAGCAGAAAGTGGATTTTTTTTTTTTTCACCCCTTACCATGGTAGTTTAATGCTCTGTGAATGCAAGGTTTCCTCTACTGAATTATATTCACTTTTCCCTCAGTGAAAGAATTCCCTGACAACGTTCTTGTAGCGGCCGCCACCGTGGTGGGACAGATGAGATGTTCTGAAGTGGCACGAGATGCCACGTCTGCAACCAGCTGCTCCCCTCAGCATTAAAGGGGTGACGCTGGGGTTCCCCAGAGCTGAGCAGAATCCGGGGACACCCCGTGGCTCTCCTGGCGGGAGCCGCTCGGGGGGCCCCAGTTGGTGCCGGGCGATATTTCGGGCGCGGAGCAGCCACCGCCGGCGGCTGACATTGGCATGAATGACACCTGTCCCATCAATCACCGGGCCCTGGTGTCACAGATGGAGAAACAACAATCGGCCGCATTACCCGGCGCTGCACACTTGGCTTAGTCCGGCTCATTGTTCTGCCACAAATCTCGAGGATGGCTGGTTCTGCGCCGGGAGCCCAGGCAGAGGCGCGGGATGGGCTCAGGTGGTGGCACGGGCCTGCCCTTCGCCGCTCCATCAGAGGTACCCAGGGAAAGGCTCTCGCTGGGAGGGGGCGGTGGGAAGGAGCCTCCACGCAGGGGCTGGAGCTGCGGCTTCCAAGGAAGGCTGCAATTAATCAAAGAGCTGAAACTCAGGATTTCTCCTGGCGTTCCAGAAGTTTTCATTTAGCGAGCCGAGAGCGCCCAGCGCGCAGCCAGGTTAACGTTTAACTCTTCAAATACTGTGCTTGTCCTGGGAATGCACTGTCACTCCGAGGAGAACGAAGGGGATGCTGTGCCTATTTCCTATGGCTGTGCAGCAGAAGACATCTTCAAAGCCATGGCCCTTCCGAAGTAGTTGGTCTGATATTATTCCTCAGTAGTTAGCACTGAAAATTCTGTATCTGAGACACTGAATGGAGAGCTGCCGAGAGGCTTTTTTGAGGGAGAGTGGGCGATTTTTTGTTTTGTTTTTGTGATGGGTCTTTTAGTGCCAGGTGAATGTTGGATCATGAGAAATCACTGTCTTGTTCCAGACAAAACCAGTAAAGGTATTTAAATGCCTTCAGACACTGTAACCATTTTCCTTTCTTTCTTTCACTTTCTCACCCCTTGCAAATCAGAGACAGTTCTTAGAGGAGAGGAGAATAAAATAAGCAAAAAAGCAAATAGAAATTATTTTTTTCTACTTCTAAGGCCTGTGTCAGATCTGTTTTGAATGCATTTGAAACCTATTGCTTCCATGCCCTTTTCCAAGTAGTACCAGATAGATAAATACCTGTGAAATACTGAGATGGAAGTGATCCATCACAAAATTTTTCTCATTTTTCCGTCCCTGTGTCTCTCTTGTGTTAAGCGCTATGGAGTGACTGTATTTTCGTTGTAAGCTAATTCACTGCTGCTGGTTTAGTTACAACTAATGTCAAGTAGAAAACCTGTAACATGCCAGTAACAGGCTACAGTGTGCTGCAGACACAGCTTATGTTTGATTGTGTGTAAATACAGTTAGTTAGTTGGGTTTATCTGATAGCCTGGCAGAAAGAGAGAGGAGCAGTACAAACTGTTTTCAGTAACTGTGCTGTTCATACACCTGATAAGATTGAGAGTGCTTTTGAACTACTGATATGCTTTGAATAAGAAAAGAATAATCACATCCATTGGCACCGGCTTATCAGGAATGAAGTAAAATGCCAGCACTTTTACATTAGCAAAAGTAAATGTTTTAGACACTTTGGGCCTTTTTTCCATTTAAATTAAATAGCAGGGTGCTTTTGAGTGTGCTGTAATGAATGGAAGGATTTATTACCTTGACAAAATTACAGGTGAATGTGTTGAGAGAGGAGTCCTCGGCAACAATAACAGCTCTTTTGATAAGTGGCTACATCTATTCATGCTTTTGGTACAGAAATGCAGCAATTTTATCCTTTCTTGCTTTGTGAAGTGCAGTGGCTAACTTACAATGGTGCAGTTCTTCATAGCGTAACATACTTGTGCAATTTGTAATGTACTGGCAACACATTTAATATTTGGCACGTAACACGGGTGTTCATAAAATAATGCTTGATCATTTACTAGTGTGTCCACTGCCTTCAGCTGCTGTGTATTTTCATGTTTGAAAAAGAATGTATCTCAGAGCCTTTGCTGGAAAGGCAAGGTATGATTCATCACTAAGTTAGCCCAGCAGGCATGAAGCATGCTCAGATGCACTATTATTTTCTCAAAGTTTGCTGATTTTTATTTCTGTACCCTTTTTTTATTTTATTTCTAGATTGTTTTTCTTTCACATGCCTACAATTAATTTTGGGATATTCAGATTTGATGAATGATAGTGCAAGAGCATATTTGATTGATTTTGGATTATTATTGATTACTGTCAATGAGATCACTGTGACACTTTGAAATCAATGATACGTGATTAAACCAAGGCTCCACTGTTCTATACATTAGGTAGCAGTCGGGAATTTAGGAACTGAATGTTCACAAGCTATAAATTGAGAAAATGTTCAGATTTAAATAGCCCTTTGTTTGGCATTTATTCACCAAAATATGTTTCTTGGGAAAGTTAGTTTTCCCAAGTGCGAGCTTTCAGTAAAAGAAAGGTCATTGATTTAAGGTTTATTAAATTTTAGCTAAAAACAACTGGCTCCATTTGGGTGTAAAATAATTTAAGTACTTACTGCAGGCAACCTTCATGCTTTAGAGCTGTTGCTCAAAGGTTTCATTCTTCTATGAAGATGTCAACTGTAAATATAAAAATGCATCACTGAAAATGTAATGGTTTAAAGATTCTAACTGAAATAAAAATTCCTGCCTGGGGAAAGCACTATAATCAAAATAAAGTAGTCTTAACTTTTTTTTTTTTTTTTTCCCTGTGGAGGCTGCACTTGAAAAGAGCGCTTCAAGGCAGCAGGTAGCAACGTTGGTAGGGAATGCCAATTTTTATTTATTTGTTTATTTATTTATTTATTCTCCCCCACAGATGATGATAGTCTATCTTTGGAATCAGCAATACACTTCAGCCACTAATACAGGCAGTATGTAAGCTGCTGCTGCCTCTGAAATGCGGTATCCTGGCATTTAAGTCAACTTTATAATCTGGCAGAAACCCTGCTTGGCAGTATTAAAGTCTAGCTTCTGAAGCTTTTATTTCTGAAAGCTTTTTATGTCTTTTTGTATCTTTTTAGCATATATTAGATCTCTTAGGTGCAGTGGCCTGGATGTACACTTGATGGATGACTGGGGTGGGGATTCTTCTCCCTCCTTGTCCCATCCTCCCCCATCTTTTTTCCCTCCATAATTTTAAAAAAAGGTGTAATACTTTGTAATACTTGTGCGTTAGGGTAATGCTGCATCTGTTTGAAGAAATCTTTTCAAGTGCAGCCTCCACAGAAAAAACAAAAAAAGTTAAGACTACTATATTTTGATTATGGTGCTTATTATAGCAATAGCATGGATGCAGCTGTTTGACACATTTAAGGGAGGGCTTTTGTTGTTAGCTAAGTTAGTAGAGATTTCCCAAGGTAAGAAGGACAGTCTGCTGCAAAGGTCTTGCTTGCATCTGTTTGAAGAAAGCTTTAGCTTCCACTGATAGTGAAGTGATTCAAAAATAAATGGAAAGCATGCCATTCATTTTAGCAGGTTTTGGATCGGTCTCTGTAATTGACTTTAAAAAAATGAATGATTTGGTAGTATTTTAAAATAAATCAATGAAGAAATGGAGCCTGTGTCCAAGGACTCACTGCCAGGATGTGACATTTGCACCAGTTTAGAGTTGCCTAAGGGAGTGTGACCAGGAAATACTAAGATTACCCCATAATATTTTCTGTGTGAGCTTAAAAGCAGTCTTGGCATTATGCCCGTATCTTCAGCCTTGGGTTGCCTAAAGAGGAGGTAGAAATCCTTCAGATGGAGATGGTAAGACAAAGTGAGACTGACCGCTTTTTTACTTGGTTTTACATCTGAATTGCAAGAGGGGTTGAAATGCTGAATTTACATAAAGATTGATTTATCTTGGTTTGTTTCTGGTGGTGAATTTGGGCTGTGAAGCTGTAACATGGAATACATACGTCTGCTTGATGCATATTACCTTTTTTTATATGTGCGGAAACATCTTGGTGTTCCTATGCAGAATTCAGAAATCATAAAGGATGGTCATTCAGCATGTCTTTGCCTATGGATGCAAAATAAATTTTAATAGATGGAGAATTGCCTTGACTGGCCTCCAACCAATAATTTATTTATGAAAAGGTTGATATAGTGTTTAAGAGATATAGGAACTTGGCTCTTGGACAGAAAGCATTTTTCTCTTTGTAGAAAGAAATAGGCCAAGATGGCATAACAGGATAAAAGAGACAGAGTTCATTCTCCAGATATTCTTATGCTTGTTTATGTTATTTTAGTTCTTTATAAAGAGTACCAGAAAGTGGGTGAGAAAGTACTATGTCCTGCCCTCCATTTTAGAGACTTTTCTAGTGCAAAACTTTGTTGTAGATAATAGTGCCTGCATCTGAGACTCTGAGTTGGTAAATATGCACGTGATTTCTGTCCCTGATCTCAATGCACATTTTGCTTCAATGTGTTCACCAAACAAAAGGCTTCTGTTTTCATTTGGTTTCCTTCCCTTGAGTTTCTTATTCTCCTTGGCTATGAACAGCATATCATTTCAGACCTATTCCTTTAATCACAGATCCCATTTTTGTCTTGGATAAAGCATTCAGTTTTCTGTACAAATGAAGCCATAGGTGTGACTTTATGGCCTTTTTTTTAATGCTTAAGTGTGTAGATCAGTGTTGTGATTAAGAAACAAAACCTGATTTCTACAACAGTGATATCTTGAGTTTCATGTGAAAATATGTTGAAGGAAGTTGTTTTTTTTATTTTTTAATCTGCAAAAACCTGTTCCTGTTCACAAAAGGATGCGTTACCAGCATTCAGTACTTCTGTTAGAGCAAAGCCTATTATTTTATTAGGCACAAAGGAAAAGGTGAGTTACACAGCATATATTTATAAAGGTTGTGTCCATGACATTTGTCTCTAAGATTCGCTATCTGGAGAAGAACTCCTAGAAAAGCTAGGCGTGAGGACTAAATACAAGCATGTGCACTTAAACCCCACTTTTAAATTTCAAACAGTTGGGAGTAGTGGAGTAAGGAAAAGGAATGTCAGGTCTTGCTTCCCTTTTACAGTTTTTGCACAGCAGTTGGGTTTTTGTTTCCACTTTAGTGATTAGTTTTTTCGTTGGAGCCGGTGAGGATTGTCTGGGAGCGGCACAAACCACAACCCATCAGCAGGCTCCTAGTCAGCAGCAGGTGTGAACAACATAAAACAGGATTAATGCTGAACCAGAGTGTGCACTAAAAACAGAACCCCTGTCTTGGTTTTACAAGGGCAGTAAGACAGAAGCACTCTTGTCGTGTTTACTAAACAGTGTTTAGTGGACTATGTAAATGGCTTTGCTCAGCTGCAAAGGAATAAGTGCAAGAATTATTATGCATTTGAGATTTTTAAAGACACTTTTTCCTCCTTTAAGAGTGCTCCTCTGTTACTGCTAAACCAAAAGCAGAGAGGTAAATGTCAAGGTGTTCAGAGTTAGTGCTTCAAAACTGAAGCAGAGGGAAGGGAGGATGGAACGTCAGCATTCAGTGTTTAAACTTTCTTAGTCACTGACATAGAGGAGGAGGTGAATTTTACTGTGTTTTTGAAATTACACCTTTGCAATTTAAGGTTTAATGTCTACTTCTTTCTTCTGTACACGTTTCCTTTTAAAAGGCAGCTTTTCCATTCCTTTGTGTTTGCATATTTGGGAGCTGTTAAAACTGTGTATTTATTATATCCATTATGTTCAACATCAAAATCTGCCTTCATTTATGCTCTGTATTATAAGTATTTTTCTCTTTCCCATTATTCCTGGAACAGATGTGAGAAGAGATTGGTATCTATCAAGCTGCGTTTACACTATATACAAAGTTTGATTTGAAAAATAAGAAGACAACAAAAGAAAAGCAAACCAAAAAAATAACCAAACCCAAATCAAAAAAACCCTCAGCAAAAAAACCTGGAACAAAATAAAAAAACCAAACTCTCAATTCCAAACCCCTCCAAAACCAAAACACTAACCCACAAAAAACACAACTCATTTTTCCTGAAGTGGTAAGCATTTTCAGAAGTTCTGCAAACTCAGCCTTAGGAAAAATAATCAGATCTTTTTGCCGAGCTCTGAGGAAAATTTGATCCTCTTGAAAATCAACTTCATGGTATTTATATCAAGTCCAGTTTAAGTATAATTATGTCTTCTTTCCTATTATGTTCTTACGGGATTGCGATTGACAATTACTTTTCTCATGGAACAGAATGAAGTTTCTTTGAGCATTCAGTCTCCTTCCATCACCCTAATTGCTTGCAAGTTGCCAGGTTATAGATACGTATTTACCCATGCTTTTTTGTTTGGTTTGACTTTTTCTGTTCTGAAATGCTTTTATGAACCATAGCTGCTTTTGTATGGTCCGGATCATGTCTTCACAGACACCTCTGCAACTCAACTCCCTTTGCTTCAGGACATCCCTATACACCTCTTTAGAGAGGTACAGGTCTGATTTTTGAGGGGCTACGTTGGGATAGGATGAGAGCTTTGCTTATGCATGTTGTCCACAAGGCAATGGCAAGCATTACCCAAACAGGAAGAGCTTAAATCTGAAGTTAAAAAGAATTGAGTAGGTTTGTTTGAGAGCAAATAATAGTCAAGAATTAATCTATTTTCGAAAATACCTGGAGTAGTTACTTTACCTTATTAATTAGTGGATTTAAATCCATCATTAAAAGCAATTGCTTTAGTACCTACACTGTGAAAATACGCCTAAAACCTTATAAAAGTGATGATTTCATTCTTTCACGTAGTTAGGTACACGGTTTCAATGCTAAGTATATACATGATTGTTTCAACAGTGAGTTTTGATAATGAAAACAGAAGGCTTGGGAAATCCTAATTTTCCAGTGTATTATTTTTTTATCAGTAGTGAAACAAGCTTACCAATATAATACACATTTTGAATCCAAGTGTGGTTCTGTGATTGCTGCTCCAATAATGTGTGTGTTACTGTTGTGGCAACCTGGTGGTGGCTCAGAGGTTTATTTTTAAAGAGGGTGTTCCTGCATGTTCAGGAACATGTTCTGTTCATCTGTTGTTGCTGAGAAAACAGCTTATATCATCGTGGTGAAATCATGACTTGTGTGATAGCATTTGTAAAGTAGCACTGCTTTTACTGGCTCTCTGTGATGTTGTAAACTGGTTACTATAGCTTGAAATGCTCTTGTGTAGCTGGTAGTACATAGTTCACCATTTTCAGGAGTCGCTGGTGCCAAAATCGGTTGTGTAGGTTTATGAGTTTGCATTTATGATCCTTGGGTTGTTTGACCTTTTAATTTTTTTCTGCTCTCTCTTTCTTTTTTTTTTCCTTTTCTCCCCCCGCCCAGAGGTGGTAATATAAAACCTTGAAGTTCAGGATTTTCGGTTAGGACATGTAAGCATACAGAAGTTGTGCAGCTTATCCAAAGTTTATCCTAAGTGCTTAACCTCTTTGGCCTTAGAATCAGTCTGGGCATCCCATGAAAGCAGTCTGTCCCTTGAGGTTTTCTGTAATTCCTGGTTTCTGCCAGGTCAGAAATAAACAAGAATAGACTTTTTGATAATGCTGCTATGTCTTCTCCCTGGGCCAGATGAAACTAGGTGCTGTATTATTATGTTTATTATTATTTGAGTCCATAATGAGTGTGTTTAAATCCCCGAAGAGATAAGTTCTTGTTTGTTTCAGGTTTCCTTTGCCAGTTTGGACCAGTTCTCATTTACCCATGCAGGTTTATTTACAGTCAGTTTCTCTTTCCAGTTATACCAGTATGCTCAGGGGAAGCAGAATATCACACAGGACATGTCTCAACTTACACTTTTTCTTTTGCCTTCAACGTAGTGGAATTTCTTATTCTGATTTAAAAAAAACCCCAAAACCGAAATATTTTGACTCAGTAGCTGAGTGTAATTGCCAATCAATTCCATTTGATGTTCCCTGTTATCACTTAATATCTATATTATGGATGTATAGAGGCCCCTGTCATGCTACTGTTTTTGGAGTACAGTGTGTAAATACATAGATAATTCCTATTCAAGGACTTTGCTGACTACAAATACAAGCAATTCGTGAAAGCTGCAGAAAAAGGCATGACATGCTTTTCTAATGTGGCAAGTACAACCATACTCACTATGTGTGCGTATATAGTTGCATAAAATCTGTGTGTGTGATACTGTATCTTTTATTTAAGCACACCAAGAAAGGCTAGCAAGGAAGTATAGGTTGTTTTATTGTGGATCAGCAGAAATCTACCTGGTGTTTGAGGGAGAGGTGGGTGGTTTCATCTGTGTCAGCTCAGAGAAGGTGAAGTTAATGAGAAGGAGGTAGAGGGAAAAGCGCTGTGAGAGGAAGACAGACCAAGGAACAACACAGGCTGCTGTTGTTGACATAGCGCAAGGGGTGGGAGAAAAGGTTGGAGAGACAAATCTGGATAGTACAGGATTGCATAGAGCATCTGACTGACTGCTTACATTTAATACCTTTCTGCAATATGATTTTTAAAAATGGTCCTTGAACAGTGATTTCAGCTAATACACTGTATCAGTTGCCTGCTGACTTGAAAAAGAAAATGAAGTTAATTGCTTCTGCTTATTTGGATAGCAGTACTTTCTGTATAAAAAGGGCAACTTCTGTGGTACAGTGATATTGGTGCCAATCAAACTCTGCCAGATGTGTCACCAGATTTCTTTCTTTTTCTCTTTCATGTGTTCTTGTTCAAAGCATGTATTATAATTTTGGGGTTTTTTCTTACCATCTTCTTCAGTGTGTTTTGCCCAGTGTTCCATAGAGGAAAGCATCACATGAAATTGTTAATATTTGCAGTCAAAGACAGACCTACTGCCTCAGCTTTTGTTTGCATTTTCCCTAGCAGTGTCAGATGTTTTGTAATAAAATTACTAGTTCTGTATATCTCTTAAGATAGGTAGAAGACATTCAGTCAAGAAACATGCTACATAGATGGAAACTGAGGCTTTGCACTGTGGATATACTAGGTATTAAGACTTCATCTAAAAACTGTGACCATGTACCAGAAGATACATAGGTTTATATATAAAAAAATGAGACCAGTTACCTGTGAAACAGTAGAGGTATTTGGACACTGAAGGAGAATCAAAATTTTTGTGAAGTCATGAGTTTAAGATCTTGATAAGATTTCAGGCCTGTTTTGTTTTATATACAGCACTCAGGGACTTGCTGGAGAATAGAGATGGAGTTTTCTCCTTTAAGAGAAGAGAGGGGGGAAATGCTCCTTACACACTCTTAAGTAAATTGCATTTTGGTTAAGAAAGCAAATAAGCATCTGGTCATTTATTTAACTAGTTCCCACAGTATTGTATGTAAAGGGTTTTTTCCCCTCTGTGTGCTGCTTTCTGCTACACTGATGATAATGTACCTGGAAGGAAAAGGCAGCCCAGGCTGAGGCAGCCAGCGTCAGACAGGGCGGGCTGCCATCTGTCCCACCTGCTGCATTCATGTGTCCATCTGGTTACTGCAATAGCTCATTGCGGGCTTCAACAGAGCAACATTCAGGCTGAAAGGAAGGCAGTGTGAATTATTTAGGTAGCTAGTGTAAATAAAGAGAGGGGGAGAGGAGCAAAGGAGGGGAGTTGTGAGAGGCAGAAAGCACTCTCTTACTCCTAGATGCTTTGGAATGTGTTAATGCATGAGAGCGTTTGATTTGCATATAGATTTAGATGTATAGATCATTGTGAAGATTACAAGCCAATGAGTTTTATCTAGATTTAGATAGCTCTCAGCCTGGTTTGCACATAAAATATAGCCAGTTTCAGGAGGAGAATCTTTGGGGACTTTAAACCTAAGTGAAACTGATGAAATGTAATGCTTTTAGGTATTAATTTAGCAGAAATAAAATATTTCCTTTAAGGGCTTTCTGTGCCCTTTGTTAACCAAGAATTTATAACTGCTTTGCATAGTCAGTGCTTTATACACACTGTGTGGTTTTGATTTGGTTATAGTTACATTTGTAGTCATCTGTACTTTATTCTAAGAGGAAAAGCAGTTGACAAATGCTTTTCCTTTTTCTTATTCTCTCATGTTTATCAGGTGAAGATTAAATCTGGTCATCAAACAAATAATTTTCCAGCTGTCAGTGTATATATATTGTTGCACAGACAAATATATAGATATGCTTTTCTGCCTACATAAACATACATAGAACACTTTAATCTTTTAAAATATTTTAATAGGGGTAAGAAAACATAATTTCATAATTACAGTGGCCTTAAAAAAAAAATAGGTTTATTTTGAAGTTGCTTGAATTTCAAAATGACTACCAGAAGATGTAGACTGTGGTGGATTATTTATTTCTAAAATTGGATTATCGTTAGAAAAGAAAAATCATTAGTGCTAGATTTGAGCATAAAAGTTCATCTCCATCCTTCTGTTCTAAGTATTTTAATATAGTCGTGCCATGTCAGATTTTTTTTTTTAAACACTTGAAACATTAGTCCAGTGCTGTGTTTAAAAAAAAAAAAGATTTAGCTTCCTACTTCAGTATGTTTCCTGATGTCAGATTCTTCTTGCTTTCAAATTTTAAATGTCACACTTCCCTGGGCCAAAGAACAAAACCAGGATCATCTTAAGAGGAATCCTTGAAATTGTGGGAGGGTTTTGTGTCATTGTTTTGCCTGGGTTTAGATCTGCAGAAGAAAGGGACAGGCATCTTGAAATCCCAGCAGCCTGGCTACTTCTCTAAGATTTGCATGAAATTCAGCTGCAGCCTTCAAAGGGATTTGAGTGGATTGGATTCTTTAAGGTTAGTCCATGTCAAACCTATTAAGTTCAATTCACATGCAAAACCCTTTTTACGTTTTTTTTTAAGCCAATAAGGCTCTAACTACTATTAAGGCGACATCGTGTACTTGCAGTAGAGCGTCCATGGTAATGGATCACCCTACTGGCACGTGTAACTAACCAATAATCCACTTTGTCATCTTTCAAATTAAAAGATCCAGTGTCCTAGATCTTCCTCAGATTGAAGAGGTATTGTTTGCAAAAGTTGAGATCCTGGAGACGATTTTAAAGTATCTGAGTCACTTTGCATATCCATCTTATATCTAAAATGTGATCCCCCCCGATTAAATGAAGATTAATTTAGCCTTTGAAAGTAACTTAAACTCTTATGATTCTTAACTTTCCAGGTCTTTGAGTTCTTACTCTTCCTGTAGAGTTATTCCACTGTTTAATAATTTTAGGAGTACATGTGCTGTGGTGAATCAGGGGACAATTGCATGGGGAAAAAAAATGATGGAAATACATTATAGTGTATAAAAGGATTAGTGGCTACTTCAGAACTGCAAGGACATGACTTTAAAAAGAACAGTTAAATTTTAAATTTAAGAGCCAATTGAAGAAATTCTGTGTATCTCATGGATATTTAGGCTGAAGCCCCTAAATGTCCACCAGCTGGCTGTGAAAGGAGTACCAAATGAACACACTTTGCCTCAGTTAGATACTGTCAGAATAAATGGGTGTTGGTAGGAATTTTGGTTAAATAAGGAGCACCCAGCATTCTCTGAGGTTGCCTCACATCCTGGAGCTTTCTGCCCTATGTGAGGTCTGCGAGATTTGCCCTTCATTTTGTGGGTGGCTCTGTGTTGTTAGGCTTTGGTTTGAACGTAGCAGAAGTTCTCCTAAAATGCTGGCCACGTTCTGTAACCAGGTGAGCTGAATCTTGAAATCAGTTGTGTCTCTACTGCGTGGAATCAAATCCATTTGCTTCCACAGTGCCTGCACTGCCAGCTGGATTGTCAGGTATCTGGCAGGATGCTGGATTCAAAGTTCTGATACCAGTCAAACTCGCTGAATTTTGTTCAGTTTTAAAGGTTTAAGGGGAAAGTAGTATCTTCTCCCTGTACTTTTTCTTAGCGCAGTTTGAACCTTACGTTTCATGCTCGAAGAAAGCACTGCTTTCAGTTTACATCAAAAACAGTTGATTTGTGTGTGCTGGTTGAGAACAGGATATCTTCCATTGACTTAGGGTTCCAGGTGCTCCAAGTCTTTTAAAAATATAGTTCTATTAAACACTGCAAATAAGCAGTTTTTCCTGTTCTATATTTCAAGGACACGTATTTCATGTTTAGAGTGTTCTTTTTTTTTCTAGCAGAAGGTGAAGAAGCTGCTCCTTAAATGAAACACTAATTTTTGGGACTATATCCTGCAAAGCTTGCATGCCCAAGTCATTTGATAGAGGTAGTAAATTTCCTGGCAAAGTACTTGAAGGAAGGGGTTAAAGGATAATAAACTGTTTCCAGTTGACCAGGTTCACTTGCATCTTGTGAAACAAATATTTAGATTTTCCAGTATATGTACAAGTACTATAATTAATTGCCTTGTGTTTGGCTTTTTTCCCCCCCAATTCTTGTTTGTTTGTTTGTTTTAAGTTTTCATCTGTATAAGGACCTAAAGTTCCTCTGACCTATGTTCAGAATTTTTTCTTATTTTTCATGACCTCTGAGAGTAATTTTTTTTAAAAGTACCTAAACTAGGAATGCTGTAGCAGGTAAAAGATTACATGTAATATATGGAATTCTGTATTTGCATGTAAGTTCGTAATTTTTCATCTAAACCTCCTTTACTGACAGCTCACAAGCCATTCAGAGTTGTACAGAGCTTGCAGCTTTTAATATTGAGGTCTTGTAGTATTAATATGCCTATTTACAGCATTGTTAATTATATAGCAATCCCTAGCATTTATGTTGCTATTTTGTTGCATTCCATAAACGCTGCTGTTTTCCTGCTTGTAGGTGAGTGAGTTGTTTTGTTATATGCATTTATCACGTGTTGGTATTTGGGGAGGTAAAGTTAGTATTTTGCTGAGGGAATAAAGGGGGTGAGAAGCCTGTCTAGATGTGTGTATTCTCTTGTCCTCAGCACCCAGAACTTTGTTGCTGAGAATATTGCAAATATCTCATTGAAGAGCACAGTCATGTTGTAAGGATTACATATTTGTGTTGTCTCGGTGGAGTCGTTCTTTCAGCAAAAGGGTGATTTGCTATCATACTTCTTCAGAGTGTTGGAATAAACACAAAAAACCTATATTGATACTACTAACTCCAGGTAAAAAATAACACATCTGGCTAAATTAAATTTAAATTTAAAATTTTAACAACTTCAGGTTCTAGTAACATAAACAGAGGTTGTCGTCCTTGTTCTTGTTTATACTTGTTGGCAGTCCCTGACTGAAGGTAGAAGTGGGAGAGCAGAGCAGAGGGAGAAAGGTTAAATGGCAGAGGAGTTGAATTGCTTTAGTGACAGATTCTCTCCAGAAAGGCATTGAGTTGTTTTAAGGATTAGTTTGGGAAAACTTGAGTTGAATGCACTTCTCTGCTGTGCATATGTTGCATTGCTAATGCTGCCAGCCACTTATTTTTCACAAAAACAAAATTTACTTTCCAAAATGAGATTAGAGAACACTGGGGAAATTTTAAAAAGCCAAGTTAAAAACCGTAAGTGTCATCAGCTGCAAAACCGGTTGGCATTTTACCTGTGTTATTTTATTGTGAGATTCTTAAAGCACTAGAGCAGATTATTAAAACAGTATATATTTTACTCTTATACTATGATAATAATAACACCAGAGAAATGTTGCAGAAATTATTGTCAGTGATCTAAGGGGAAATGTAGTTTCTCAGTCAAAACCCTTACCAAGTTCTTTATGAATCTTTACTTGTTCCCAATGGAGATCTGGCGTTGCTGCAAGGTAGTTCTTACAGTAAGAATCTTGCATCCTATCAGCCAGTCTTGAACATTTTCTCCTGGAAAAGCCTCACCATATGAGCTGGGAGTCCGGGAGGCTGTGTGCGCAGTCCCTCTTCAGAAAAAATGCGCTCAATCTGTTTCAGACGAGTTCCCCGAAAGATGGGTTAAATCAACTGATTGAGCTGATTTTCTCTCTTGAGGTGATATTTTATTTATATGATAAAATGCTTGGAAAGTGATTAATTTGTCAGGGGAACATCTTGTTACTGTAAATTTGCCGAATGTGTAATAAAATTGCCATAACACAGATGGGAAAATGAAGATCTTTTAAAATGAAATAACTGAGCAGTCTGCCTACATTTTCAGCACTTAAAATTAACTTAGTTAAATTTCTTTGTCATTTTTACCCCTGGCAGAATGCAGGCTGGGGAAGATTAGTGGGAAATGTGTGGTGTGAGTTTGTATGTGTTGTGGTGGGTGGAGGGTACGGGAGCAGGCTCTGTAGTTTTCCTTCTGTGTCAGAAGGGTCTGATAGATTTATTAAATTTCTGCCCCAGAGATTGAGTGAATTTTAAAAAATTCAAAAATGCAGGTCAGACACGCCTTCCCAGTAGCAGAGTGTAAGAATAGGGGACCTTTGTGGGCATGAACCTCAAGTTACTAAGATGTACATGAAATAGTGCTTTTGTGCCACTTTGTGCAGGACTGCTTTCGAATGAGAGCTAAATAGTGTCATACACTTCTTAAGTCTTTTTATTGCATTTTAGGGAATATAACTTAGATTATCTAGGCGTATACTTGAAAAGGCAAAAGGAAGGAATACCTTCCCTGTGCCTGCACTGCAGTGTGTAACAAGTGAAAATAGCATTAGTGAAGGAACAGTGCCTTTTATTCATACATTTTACTACTGCCTGTCCATTTGTCCACCAGAATGAGCCACTTATCACGCTTCTGTGTTTCTCCCTTACAACTTAAAGAATTATGAAAGGAAAATCCAATTTTTTGTGTCCTTTTATGACAGGTAGACTGGATACTGTGGTCATTTGGATTAAAAACATATCCATCACCACAAGCTGACAGGTTATTATTATGTCTTCTTTGAATATATGAATTTTATCCCTACATGTTGGAAGTCTAAGAATGGGAACTTTTTATATAAATAATTATCCTGGTAGTGATGTACTGCATACTGTTGCCATATTTTTTCATTTTTACAGCATTCTTGGCCTTATCACCCATAACATAAATCTCAGGCTCTCATATTTAATACAACCTGTAGGATAGCCGTGCCTGTATAATGTACAGTCAGCCAATCCCACATCATCATTTGGCTATCATTATTTGTTGTCCTGTGACGGATGTTTCAGTTGATGTCCCGTTTTGGATTTTACAGAATGATGCAGCCATCCAGGGGTAGATGAGAGTGGCCTCTTTCAGGTGTTCATGCTGATCTCCACAAGCACCCTCAGTTTATTAAGCTTCCAACTATGGGCCGTTAAAGTCTTGAGTATATTGGTGTTATCTTAGTTGCTCATAATTTATTTTTCAGAACACCGGGCTATTCATTCCATGAAGCAATAGTAATATAAAGATTTACTGTCAGACCCTCTACTGTGTAAAGAACCGGGGAAGAAGTGGAGCATATTTGGTGTATGTTCTCAGCAGATGCTTAGTGAAATGATTCTTATACCAGATCTCAGTCCTATCATGAGAAAAAAAATCTGATTCCCAATCTGGTAAAATTATCATTTAATGCCATCCTGTTAACTGATCAAGGCTGATCCTTGGTTTGACAAGCCATCCTGAACTTGTGTTAAAACTGGTGAGGCACGGAACTTCTCTGGATCAGATGTGTGTTACTTGAATTTACTGGTGGAATGCCATGCGTTCTTCGGGCAATCTTCCTTTCACTGCTTACCCAAGGACAGTCAGCTTAAACAGAGCTTTTAGCTCTTTAGTACAAGAAATAAATATCTGATCTAGACTTAATACTGGTGAAATAACTGAAGCAAATCTGTCGTTAAAATACAGCTGAAATTTGCAGCGTGCAGTATGGAGTAATTAATGCTGATGTGTTCATGTAAAGCTTTTCTTGGACAAGCCTCTCAGTGACATTTTCCAGAAGAAATGGCCACAGGTGAAGCATGTAATGATTGCAGTGTATTGATACAATTGCTTGATAATTGCACGTAGCAACATCCCTGTTCTACATGTCATAATTGGGCAAGCACATATGTTACTTTAGATGATTTTTCTGGAATGTGCTGAATTTCTTTCTTCTTTTCCCTCTGACTTCCACCAAAACAGAAGGCAAAAGTTAAGAGAGTAGAAACAGTATCAGGATTTCTACGAAGCTTATCCTGGAAATTTCTGGAGTCATGCAAACATTTTAAAAGTGAAAGCCTTTGCTTCCTGACCTTTGCTGCTGATACCAGAGGCAAATCTCTGACATGTAAACCCAGTGGCATAAATAAGTTTGAATTACACATAGTAATATGTGAAGAACAGGGAACTGTGAAAAGCCAAAGGTTTATTTATTTGTTTGTAAAAATCTGTAATCGCACATTAAAATCCAGGATAGACTAGAAAATACTTAAGGTGCATAGATTTGGCTTCTATAAATTCTCTGATTTATCTCGACATGTGTTGAGTTTGGTCATCAGTACTGCACCCAAGTAACATATTAAACTATTTGTTTTGTCTATTTCCAGTGATTCCAGAATCAAGACAGTTAAACAAAGAAAGAGTAGAATTCAGTGGGACAGGGGTTTTTTTCCCCCTTCTTACAGTTTTCACTTAAAACTGTTACGGGGCTTCATAGTGTAGAAATAGAAATGTTGTGTGTTAACAGACAGGGCTCAGACAGGGCTCATATCACTCAAATGCTTTAGTTCAAATAAATAAATAGACTGCTGTGCTCTCCGAGTCCCTTGCATGTCAGTGTGGTTTTCCTTGGGTGCAGTAGGTTATGGTAATCCACTTGCATCTTGTGTATCAGGAGTATCAGGACCTTAGACCTTCTGAAATCACAGGCTGGGTTAGGGAATAACACCATTAGCTGGTATAAATTTGAAGAGCTTCAGAATTGCTGGGTCTATTCCCCTGTACCCAAGGTTTTGACCCACAGTGAATGGCAGATGTGCCGTATTTAGAACAAATTTGATTTTGTTTTTCTAGCTAGTATTGCCATTAAAATAACAAACGCACCACCGTTCATAAAATTACCCAGACAATTTAAGCACTTTGAGGAGCAAACAGTGATACTGGAGGAGGAGGAGGAGCCTTCTTCAGAATTCACGTTCATCTTTAGAACTGACATCTCTGTTCATCGCTGTTTCACAGCAGTTCAAAATTTGTTTATGCAAGGAATAGGGGATTTTTTTTTTATGCATTCCTGTTTCATATAATGAAAACTAGCACTCCACGCATTTTGCAGGAAAAAAAAATATTCTGATAAATTCTATTTGTAATGTATTTATTTGCCTAGTATTATCTGCCTCTTTCATTTCGAATCCTTAAAAAATACCGCACCCCAGTCATAAAAACCTTGAGCTAGTCACAACTACACATTGCTCAACATTACCCTGTGTGCTGGCTAATGCTGTTCTTGCCATAGGCTTTATATTTGGAAAGGCTTCACACAAAGAAATTGGGATTAAATTAACAGAAAAATAAACATTTTAAATTGGGAGTAAGAAGAAATTTAATTAAGTGTTAAAATTAAGTTTTCCATTTAGGAAAAAAACCCCTATATATTTCATTTCTGAGGTTGAAGGCAAGTTCCCTTCTCAGAAATAAGTATTCAAACTTCAAGGCATGTTTTGATCAAAGCCATAGAAAACAAACTAAATGTACTGGATTGGAATTCTCCCAAACCACGATAGGGTTCCTATGCCATGATGTTGTCCTGTTGAGCAGCATTAGACAACTCTTCACCCTTCTGTGTTTTGTTTTGTGCATCTGTAGGAGTGAGATAGGGGTGCTCTCTGGAAATGTGTTAAAAATCAGTAAGTTAAAGATTGTTATTAATAAATAGTACCATAACAGTATGATTAGAAATATTTGCCTAGGTCCTTTTCCTTGCTTATATATTGATTTCAAGTGATCTGGTCAGAGAGCTCTGTGTGAGAACCAGGAAAGCTGAGTCAACCCTAGAACCCAGTAGCTGAGGGACTCCCTGTCTGAGAACACTTAGCACAGAAAAGGCCCGGTCTCTTACTTTCTTTTCAAGTCCTGCAAAAGTCATTGGGATTTTTGTCATCATAACACAGCTAAAAGTAAGACTGTGGCAGTCCAGAGACTGCTTTAAATCACTTCCAGTTTTTGTCCCTACCTTTTAGGTTTCCTACAGATACTTGCATCTCATAATTTGAAAGGAATGTTTTCTCCCTTGTAGAACCTTACATCTCACTCCTTTTAGTTTCTTTAGGAAAAATACAGTTTCAAGCTTTCGATATGAGACCGTGACAAAGTGGTTTTATAGCCAGTACTGAAAGTGACTAAACTTGACAACAATTGTATTTTATGACAACCACTGCTTTCATATCCACAGCCTACTTTCCCATCATCAGCTGTGATTTTTTTCCCCCTTTTTTTTCTCTCCCCTCCTCCCCCCATGACTTTTTTCAAATGTGAGCAATTCTGTATCTCTGTGCTGACTGAAAACAAATCCTTTTACCAGGAGTGCATTTTAATGGGCAGCATGCTTCACTTAAGTCGCCAGAACCTAAACTGTATAATATTCAATTTTTTACCAACCCGGGACCAAAGCCTTTTCTGGAGAGCGATGTTCATAAGAGTAGTGGAAGAATTAGTATTACAGAACTAAACCAGATTAGGAGGGAATGTGAATTAGATTTGGTAACAGATGGTGCCGTGGAAATTAAAGGTGCTTTGCGAATGGAAGCGACAGCAGCTTGCCTCTTTTCCTCTCCTGTCTCTCTCTTTCATGCGCTTGATAGACGGGTATAAATCACAACAATCCCGTCTTGACAGCCAATTTCAAGAATTTGATCTGGTTAAAGACATGGCTTTCCTGCTCCACTCACTGAAACTGGCTGCTATTTTATTTTTATACAGCACCTTGTCATATTTAGGAAAGTGGAATCACCTGCCTCTCTTTAATGAAATTTTCTTTAATTACAGTTTTAGCTCTTTAGTGTTAATTACTTTTCCATTCAGCCTGAATTCTCGGGCTGTCTCATAGGGATGTATTTCTCTCCCCCACCCCACCTCCTTGCACTGTTCACGCATATGCTTTCATTTTTCTAAAGATGCTTTTCGTTGTTGGAAGTTGTTGTCAGATCCATTATAATTAGATCCTAATTATCAAAATCATCATTATTGTGTAGGAAGAGGAAGCACTGTAAACAACTGTTAAAGTTATAGGATCTTGTTTAACAGAGGAGAAACCTTTCAGGATATATGTGAATAATAAACAAGCAAACAAAAAGCCCTACTGAAAACTCTGGGAAACATATAAAGGTCTGGAGAGCAAACCCCCTCCTTGGAAGGAAAATGTACCCAGGTTATCTCTCCATTAGATTCCTCAGAATCTAATCCCGTATTTTTTCAGAAAAGATCAGAATAAAATTACCCTGTTTCAGTTTGCTTATGTAAATATTAATCTTTGCTCCTCTCATTCAGGTTCCAGATATAAAAATCACCTTTTTGATGTGTGTCGGGATTGACTTACAGTTGCCTTAATACAATTACTTTTTTTGTGTATAAGGCAGCAAGTGTAAGTAAAGGGACTGCTGTGATGCATGGAGATGTGGAGATGCTTCTGCCGTACACTAAAAGTCCTCAGAGTGAAAGAGAAAAATAATGGACTGTATCTAAGAGGAAAAAAAAATAAAAAAGAACCCTCTCAAACTAGGAGAAGATCCGTAGAGCTGGCAACTAACAGTTGGTAGAAATAAAGCTTCCTACTGGCAGTCAAATCAAATGTAGTAACAACTCAACGACTCCCTGCTGCTTGCTGACAGCATGGTGTAACACACTGGGACAAACATTCACTTAAACACTGATTGCAGGAAAACGTCATTTCCCCACTCCCCAAGTAGCTTTTTGGTTGCGTGTGTGAGCGCACATCTATGTGCAGGCGGGATTTAAAACCCGTGGCGTGTGTCTGGGAGGCCAGCACACACCGGGAGCCAGCTGAGCGAGGGGGTGGGAGAAGGATCACTTGCTTTGTAAGTTTTAGTCCTGAGTCTTTTAAGACGCTCACTCTCTGATACTATTTCTGGTGTGTTCTTTCTAATCGGTTCTCCAATTTAACAGAGCCTGGCGTGCAAATTATAATTCTCCTGATATAAATCTGCAGAAAATCGGTGAGGGAGCTGGGTGGGGAGACAGGTACACGGTGTGCACACACCTACACTCTGCCTTTCAGCCATGGAATGAAATTGCTGCCAGAAATTGTGAAAAATCTCATGATGCAAACTTTGACTCTCTCTTGAGACTGGAGGCATTTTTTTGTCTTCTTTTTCCTTTTGGAAAGTGATGAATGACAGCTGTGTCTCTCTGATCTGTAGTACTGGCTTTCTGACTGGTGCAAGTAACTGCTTTTGATGCTGTAATCATTTCAAAATAATCCCTCTTTAGAAAGCCTGTTATGTTCTTGAATGAATCTTTACTTACTTTTCTAGTTTTTTATCTCTTGAGTAGCTGAATGTAGCATTTCATTTTCGTTTCCTCTTTCAGCTGATTTCCCTTAATAAAAAGAATCCTCACAATTAATAGCCGACTCCTTCACACTTTACTGTGTCCTCTGGGGGCTGGAGACATCAGGTGCATTCCACCTGATACCACTGAAATATAACCACAAGTAGAATGATGCTCTCATAACAGAAAAACACTTCTTAACCAGAGTTTTTGCTGTCTTACAGCATGTAACATGAATTGTTAGTCTGCATTTGGAGTAATAAAATCTTATTCTGCCTCATCAGTGTACTGATACATACCATACATATGGTGAGGCTTGGCCGTTGTTCTAATAGTCACGTGACAGCCTTTTTGACTGGAACTTTTTGGGCATGGAAACTCTCCTGGTGTGAGTTGGTGCAGCTCTCAACTCTTCTCTTGCTGCAGAGCTGGCTGTTCTCAGGAATGTTAAGTACTGTAACCAAAAAAAAATATATATATATATATATCTAACATTAGGCTAAAAGTCAGTAAATGAGAGAAGGTAAGTCTGAGGTATTACAGTGGTAGGATTGTAGCTTCAAACAACAGCCATGTTCTAGCTGTAAAAATGTTAGAGACACAGGAAAAAAGTTTTAGAGACACACTAAAAACTAAGTAGGTATATGAAGTATTCTGTGAGGTTTAAGTTGTATCAGAACTATAATATATACACAAAACCCAATAAATCTCTTCTGTGTTTAACTTCTAGGCATTCTAGAATGATTTTGTTTTGAAGTGCCATCTCCCTCTGTTGCTTTCTCTTCAATATTTGCCTCTTTTTTTTTTAAAGTATTTGAAAACTAAATCATCAAGGCATACCAAAAAGGTATCTTTTCCTACTTAAAAGACATGAGATTCATACAACGAGGCAAGCCTTTCCTTCAGTAAACTTTCTTTGGTGATGGCTTGCCTAGTAGTACGGCATAATAGCTAATAGGATATTTTCTGCATGAAACACATGCAAAAATTAAGGACACTGGTGCAATTTTTAATATATTATTTTATTTTTTGCATTTCAGTCAGAGGTTTTGTTTGTTTGCTTGTTTTTGTCAGTGTGTTGCAGTGACATGTATTGGGTACAGTGGACAACTGTGCCACTGAGGGCTGGCACCACCTCAGATGTCTGGTGTTTTGGCTCAAAGGTGTGAGGTCTTTGAGTATTATTTCTCATTTTTGTTCCTGAAAGAGTACCTGATGTAAAGGATATTAACTTTTCAGTTTGGAAAGATTTAAATTATGTTGCCTCTAAGTGCTTCAGCTTTTAAATTCAGAAGAGTTATGTTATAGTCTTGTCAAACCATAGGATCTGTATGCTGCAGAGCCTGTGCATGTCTAAGGATACATTTAATTAAACCACCATTACTGCATCTATACAGACTTATTAAAACACTTAGTTTGTCTCAATAATATTGATTAAATAGCAGTAGTTTGTTTAATCTAAGTGTATTTTTGCTAGTACTACATTACTTCCAAGTAATCAGGGTAATAGTCATCATCAGTGAAATATCGCGTTAGTTATGAAGTAATGCCATAAGAATTGATTTAGACTTGGCAGGAAAGGAAGGCTCTCTGTCATATAGTGCCAAAGCCTGATTTGGACTATTAGAATGAGAGTTTTAAACATAATTTCTGTTCGTATAAACAGGGTGTGTTTTATAGGCTTATAGGTTATTCCATACTCTTGAGTATCCATTATATCAAGGAACACCTCAGACAGTTAATTATGCAAAACATCATGTAAGTAATTACACAGTATTATAATGCATTTAACAGTTTTATTGATTTGCCAGTTGCTCACTTACAGTATTTAGAGCTATAAACAAGAGATGCTCACCCTCAGTTGAAATAGATCCAAGGAAATGAGCTAAAGATAAATGACACTAGTATGCATTGTTGCATCAGATGTAATCCTTAAACGTAGGAGCTGTCAACAGTGATAATTTGCAACACATTGGGGTATCTCAGGATCATTTCCTTCTTGTTAACAAAGTTTATCAACCAGGAAGCATGGGGAATCAACTTGAAATAGAACGGGAAGCAATAATGAATATTTATATATGGTGGGTGAGGAGGTTTAAATAATTCCCCCTCGTTTTGGAGGGTCTGTAGTAGCTGCAAGTCAGCCACTTGAAAATTTTCTTCTTTTTTAAAAGCAGCACAGAAAACAAAGTGCAGCCTCTCAGATGAGGTGCAAATGTGAAGGGTCTGAGACAATGGCTTGTTTGGCTTGTTTTGTTGAGCTGAAAATGAGCACGCAATAGTGCAGTCTTCCACTGCCTCCTGTGTAGGAAGTGCTTTAGCAGAGCTTGGGTAGATCGCATACGGAGCAATAGCAACTGTTGGGGAAGCTGGATCCTCTGTCAGCAGTCATCAGCTAACTCAGGCCACTGCTGGTAACAACATGATGGCTTCAAGCATTGCTCCTTCTCTTCCGGCTGCTCCTGGCTTTGACAGCTGCTCTGGAAGAAGTCACTGGCTTGCTTTGCTTTTCCTTACCAAGGTGAAGTGGGGAAGGTTTCAAGAAAACATAAAAGAAAGAAGAAATTAGAAAAAGCAATGAAACATGGTGCATTTCTTAACGACCCCCACCCCAGCCCAGGCCCCCCAGAAAACCCCCACCAAACCACCACAGCTGTTCGCTTTTGCATCGGGTACTCCTCACTACATGGTTGCACATGTGTGTTGATTAATAAAGACCTTGAGCCTAATAACAGTTTTGTTTGTGCATGCATAGGACAAGATTAGCAATACTTTGCAATTAATGATCTCATCCACTCGGTTAACCAAGCAGGCCTTACAATATTTCTTATTAAAAGAAGAAATCCTTTCTTTTCCTTCCTCCAACTAAGCCAGTGCACCTTAATGCAATGATGATATGTTAGACCCAGCAGTTGTCAAAGCATCGTATTACTGTGATGCCATAATGACACCCTGTCTCTGTAAAGTAGTCATGTTTTCTCAAATCACACGTTGCACCGTTGATTTCTGACATGACACTTCATTCAGTCACTTTCCTTTTCTTCGGCGTCTCCATTCTCTGACAATAGCAGCTGGTGCCCATTTTCCTACTAAGTGATTCACATTTTACCACTTTACTAGAGTGCAATTAGCTGAAGCAGAAAAAAAGTGCTCAGTGTAAAGCAGCTTGGCTGAAATTGTTACTCAGCTCTTTAACAGGACCTGGTGAATGTCTTGAGGTGTTGTCGTGGGCGTCGGTGCGAGAAGCAACGTTTTCGTTTCTTTGCACACAAACGTGGGTTTTTTTCCTCTGTTACAGTCAGGGAAGCCAAATATGGGAATTCACTGGAACACGCTGACTCTTTTTTTGTCTACTGATTTTAGTATAGACCTGCGAAATTACACTGAAAGTAAGCACAGTATTTAGAAGGAAATGTGGTTTTTATAGTCAAAGCGAGGATCTGGCTTCCATTCCTGACTGCTACAGACTTTCTGTGTCACTTAGACAAAGAGATTTTTTAATGCATTGGCTTTCACAGTCTGAGGAGAGCAAGACCATTTTGGTAGACATCTATGTGAGAGGAAGGTATTGGAGGAAAATCGGATGGATGGTGCTGTTAGTGTGAAAAGTACCTAGGTGTGCATAATAACACCTACCTTGCTGTTGCTCCCATGTAGTAGCTGTCATTACAAATGTCAACTGCTAACAACCTATTCTGATATTTATGGAAATAGGGCGATTCTGTCTTCAAGAAAAGAAAATAGTTTATGTGCAGGTAAAGTGGACTTCAGTGTTGGTCTGCAGTAAAGGTGGTCACTTCAATTATTGTCACTAATTATTACTGCCACTGATACCACCAGCGCGGCTCTGAAATAGCGAATGGTGCTGTAAGCAGAGCTTTTCGTTCTTGAGAAACAAACGTGAATTGTGTTCACGGATTATGAGGTATTGGCATCTTGTTTTGACCTCCTTTGGGTATTGGTAATAAGGGAGTTGAGGGAAGAGTAACTTTGTGAACCAGTTATATATATGGATGGAATATAAAGAGCTCCCAGTAGCTTGAATGAGGCTTTCTTTCTTAAGGCTATATACTGTAATCAGATGCAGTTAATTTTTGCATTCCACTTGTATATTGATACTGATTTAGCCAGTGTCAGCACTGTCAATATCATTAGTAATGTGGCAGGTAGATGGAAATATGAATGTGATTGCATTAATAAATTCTTAATATATTCAGCCTTTCATAAGCACATAGCATTACAATTTATTCGCTATTGTTTAAGACCATTTTAAAGAAGAAGTTGCCTATTGAAGTGCTCCGTCATTGTACATTTCTGCCAGCAGTTCCTGGCTTCAGGTCTTACTTAAATGAAGACATTTTGAAGTAAATATAGTGTAGACATGAAGAGTTAATGCTGTATATTGCATATTAGCCACGGCTTGCAGCACCCTATGCATTTTCTCTTGTATATGGGCATGGAAATGCTTCTAGAGCCTGTTGTCGCTTTTCCTGAAGCGACTGAAAGGAAAGTTTACCTGAGATCTCCCACTTATTAGAAAACTGACTTCAGAACAGCCCACCACAACGGGAGCTGCCATTTATTTGACTTAAAATCTAGTAAAGAAAAAAAAAACAACCCCACCAAGGCTTTAAAATAAATACTGTACGTTTTTATATGACACATGTTATTTCTATTCATAAACCTTAACTAAATTTAGATTTTTATTAATCCAATGTGACCTAAAAATTTTGCATTAACAGCACAATGTGGAATTGGGCTTATTCTCTTTGAATGCAGATAAAGCCATCATCTTGAAAATAGCTCTTTCTGACAAAAAGGTGTTCTTTTGAAATAAAGTCTTATTCACTACATTCCTCTTAGAGTTAATGTGAATTTTAGTGCCTCTAATTTTAGATTGAAGTGAGGTCTAGAATAAAACCCACTGGCTGACAATTGAATTTATAGATAGTTGTGAATATTTCAGGCTTGAATAATAGAGCTGTAGAATTTCAGACACAGAGAGGAAGAGAGAATTAAGCTCCAACTGTAGTTTTACACTATAATGCAATGGTGTCTAGGAATTCTTCAGTGTAACGAGCTAAGTAGTAATTAGGAGGGAACTGAGGGAGGGATTTTACAGAGATCTAGCTTAGGCATTATTCCAAATGTTCAGCATGATAATTTGATGGTGGTCACACCTGCCATCCGTTTTAGATGGCTCTTGAATTACTTTTGTTCAGCAGTGGTGCAGTAACGAAGGAGTGAAAGCCGTAGGTGTCTGTGCCCACCCACAGCCAGTACCCAGCCTTGTCTCTGTTTCACCTTCTGGGGATTGAGAAAGTTTTTGTTCTCAGAGTCAGGCGCTGTTGTTTGCGCTTTTCCTTGGAATAGTTAATGTTTTAACCGCATTTACGCTTTGCCGGCGCGCACCAATCCGGTCTGTGCTGTTGAAGCTGGAGCCAAAGGCAGCTCTGTCTTGGTTAGTACCAGAACCTGCTACTTCAGAAGCATCAGCAGACTGGCTTTAGCACAGGCAGCACTGGTGATCAGATTTTAATGCTTGTTAGAACTGAGATGGTATTTTGGTTCTGACTGCTTGGAGCGGGAGATAGCCACTTCTGTACTGGCCAAAACAACATGCAGTTGACTAGCTAATTAATTGCAATTTTTTTTTTTTTTCTGGAAGGGGAAGGGTGACATTCGAGCTCATTATTGCACAAATTAGATTTAAAAAATGGGCAGTGGGAGTCTCATACAAGAACGTGCCACCAAGCTGGTTATGACAGACTGTAGGCAGTGACTCCTAGTGCTGTATTTTGAGACTTTATGTGTGGAGTCTTGGCAGAAGGCAGGTGAAAATAGAACCAAGTACCTGTTTAGTGTGTAGAAAAATAACGTAAAAAATTTGTTGGTAAAATGTGAAAGATAATTGATAGTTTTAATCATAGCTGTATAAAATTCAGTGTCAAAGCAAGAGGAGAGAGAGACAGAGAGACACCATGTTTTAGTACCCTAATAACTTCTAGCTCTAGTCTAAGATTGTAATGTATGTGAGAGCCGTCCAGTAATTATAAGGTAATAAGTGGAGTGGTGGTGTAAGTGCTCTAAATTAAAAGGAATTCGCAGAGCTGCTGTAAGTCAGTGCCGACCCGCTTTCTTTCAAACGTTGACTTGAGAAAAGTGCTTAGCCCAGAGTGCAAGTAGAAAGACAAGAGAGAGCTATCTATTAATTACAGCACTCATTAACAGTGACGGCTACAAGGCAGCAGATGCAGAAGAAAAGGCACACGCTACTGCAGGCTGGCAAGGGGATTTCCCCCCCTCCAGTTCTTGAGGAAAGGACAACACAAGCAGGTGGTCCACTGTAATAAGATATTTTCACGGCTTTAACCTTCCCATTTCCTTGGTTTATTTGCTGACACCAGATAGCTTGCTCTTTCTACCTCCCCAAATAAGCCCTGATTTTAAGTTTGGAGGGTAACATTTCTGTACATCGATCTGGCTGTTTTCCAAATTCACACGTTGTTTGTTTTCAATAGAATTTTACAGTAAAAATCACAACAATTGAGAAGTCTAAATAAAATCCATGGGCACTGATTTTAGGATGAATCTCATCTCAAACACCTTTAATCAAGGGTCAGGCTTTGATCTCCATTACCCCCATTGGAAAGGAAGCCAACTCTTTTGATTTATATCTTTCTTCCATTGGTGAATTTGATTCCAGATATTAAAGTAGAAATTGATGAAAATTTTTTATTTTTAAATAAAAAGAAGTGGAAAAGTGAAGACAAGATCTCAAAAATCACTTCAGAAAATTAAGTCGGTCACATTGTCTGGACTTACATGTTTGCTTTGAAAACACAAATCCATAGCTCCAGGTGGGCTTGTGGGATAGTTGCTTTTCTGCAGTTAATGTTTCTAAAGAAATGTTTATAACTACCATCTGAACTCTGGCAGCTTCTGAGAGTACTGTCAGGAAAATGTTGTACAGGCCGTTTGCTACTGTGGTCTCATAATCTCAGGAGAACATGAAGATAATATCTGAATCAGAGCTTTACAATTACTATTTTTGTCCTTTGTTCACCCTAAAATGTGTTAAAAAAAAAAAAACTTGGGGATGGAAATAGACAAAGATTTCTCCCCCAGCCCACCCTGTAGAAAGCACTAATTTGTGAGATATTGTATGGTTTTATCTCAGATGCTTAATTCTGAAACCATGAGAACTGAAAAGACAAAATCTCACCTTCTGAAAGACAAAACTTTTATGCTAAATTTCCTCTAATATATTTTTTTGATCCCAGAATGGAACACGTAAAATGTCAGATCCTACAGAGCTGTAGATATATGGGATAGTGGCATAGTTATTACTGGTTAGTCTGAGGATAATGGCTAGAAAGTAATTGCAGCCACAGCTGATGAATCTTTTCACTTAGATTTTGTGAAAATGGAGTTCAGCCTTAATTATTTGTTAGAGTACCCCGTTGATGTGCTACTTCATTGCTAAATAGCTGTATCTATAATAAAGCAATATTAATGAAGGAAAAAAAAGATTGCAAGAGACTTGCTCTTCAGTTCTGGGATCAGATCAATAGATGATGGATATGTGTTTTAGTTGAGTGTCTTGACAAATATTAGTTACAGAGTAGAACATTTATGTGATCAAACTTGGAAATACTTGTTTCTGATAATGGTGGAATTTACAGAAAGGAAGTACAGATGGAAAAATGAAGACATTTAATAGCCAAGCCATCTAACAGGAATTTTAAAATTTTTTTACTTGCTCAGTGACAAGTTCAGAATTTAGAGTTGATGTGAAGTTGACATGTAGCCTAGAGGGCAGGTGGAGGGGACAACAGACGGATTTGGTCTCTTTAAAGTTTTTGTTTACTGCCTGTCTGGAGCTTTGACAAAGCTCTGTCATGCCCTTATGCTGATTACCTTCATGTAGAACAAGAAGTATTGACTAATGAATGAATGATGTGCAGTCCCTAACCCTTCCAGAGCAGCCTTAAAGAGCACTGTCTTTAATACACAGATTCTTCTTTCTCTCTCTCCCCACTGCAGGCTTCTCTGCAGAATGTCAAGCAAAGATCGACACATTGATTCCAGCTGTTCGTCGTACATCAAGACGGAACCGTCGAGCCCCGCCTCTCTGACGGACAGCATCAACCACCACAGCCCTGGTGGCTCCTCCGACGCCAGCGGGAGCTACAGTTCCACCATGAATGGACATCAGAACGGGCTGGACTCGCCTCCCCTCTACCCCTCGGCCACAGGGCTCGGGGGCAACGGGCCAGTCAGGAAACGGTACGATGACTGCTCCAGTACCATCGCCGAAGACTCACAGACCAAGTGTGAATATATGCTGAACTCGATGCCCAAAAGACTGTGTTTGGTGTGCGGTGACATTGCGTCAGGATACCACTATGGAGTGGCCTCCTGCGAGGCCTGCAAGGCTTTCTTCAAGAGGACAATTCAAGGTTGGTTATTTGTTAAGCTTCCTTTCTTTTGCTCACAATGAAAACGTGTAGTTTCTGGCTGAAGCCTGTTAGGACTTCAGGCTGTGCCTTTTCATTCTTTGTACTGCTTGGTCCTACAGATGTTGCTCATGAAGAAGCCCCTTCGGGCTTCTTTGGGAATTCTGTCCGTCACATTTAGCCCAATGCCATGTTTATTTTGATTCCAAGAAATAGAAAAATGGTGGAGCTATCCAGTGGATGTTCAGATTTGTTTTCTCTGTGAGTTTGACTGGATTCCCATAAATGATTGTTGTGAAGAAAATGGAGCATTTTCTGAAGGTTGTCATGGATGCCTCCTGAAAACACCTTGTGATTGGCACACGGGATCGTGCTTGTGCGTTGCTCCTAGGTACACCACTACTGTACTTAAATTGTTGGAGAAATCCAGTTTATATTTGGTAAAGAACCAGTGCATGTAAAATTGGAACAAAATACAGTGGTGTAGTGCTTCATGCATATCAGTGTATTGGTAACTGGTCTTTCACCTGCTATATACAGTGGCCTTAAATGGGTTTGACAGCTAACTGTAAGATCACATTCTAAGGAGAGTAAGTTGGCAGCTTTTGGTCTCTGCTCAGTATTTTTTACTAATCTGCTCTTGATACCTATTACAAATATGCCACATATTTTGGCATAAATTAGTACAAATGGGAAAATTTGCATGACTGCTTCTACCAGCTTCAGAACCTATGGAGACAAAATAACCTTCTACTTTGATTTAGATATCATCCTTTCAAGTAAAATTGAAGGTGCTTTATTTAAAGAACATGAGGCCAGGCTTGGCCTGTGCAGGAATATAGTGTCACATTAAATTAAACTCAGACTTCAGAGACTAAAATTAGGTTGCTAAGTCCAAATTTAAGCTCCTCAATAAAACCCGCTTGATTTTCATACATGTTGAGCACCTGAAATTCTCAGGAAAGACAATGCAATCTGGTGATATACTTTTCTTCTTAAGAATGAACGTAAAGTGAGCTTCAGTTTGTGATTTCACATAACCCCAAATTGGAAACATTTGGTCAAGCTTTCTTAAGTATAGTGCTTCCATATTTAATGTAAAATTAATAAGGAAAAATAATGAATGCAATTTAATTTATTTATTTATTTATTGATGAGGCAATGGCCCTTTTATTCTACTCTCATCCATTTTGCTGCTGGGGAGATTTGGGCCTTCTACCAGCACGAAGTACCCATTTTATGAGGGCCATACAGCCACTAGAGAGAAACATTAGGCTTCAGTTGTTCTAATGGAGCTGAATGTTGCACTGTTGGAAACCAGTAAACAAAGATTCCTAGTGGTGGCCTGGGTTTATATGTAAAATGAGCACACATACAGGAACAGTGTGCTCATTTCAAGTCTCTGTTTTGGGGGGAAAAAAAGAAAAAGGAGGTAGGTGATTTCACTTGACCTTCAAGAACGTTTTCAGAAAAGCTCAAAAAATGTTTCCACTGAAGCAATTTGTATTTTGTGGTTGCTAAACTTCAAGCACCAATTTCAACTAGCAACTCTGTTTTTATAAATGGTATTTAATTGCTATGTAATAGCTGTCCTACAGGACTGAATTGATGCACGACTATTTTAGTTGCATTTTGAGTACCAAAAAAATGCTACAGAAATGAAAACTGATTGAAGCGTTGACTTCTGGCAGTAATAGGTAACCTGCAATTTTACACCACACCACAGACAGCAAGTTTCTGGGCATGGGAGCAAAAGGCAGAGACGTCATTCTCCAGATTAGCAACCTGGACTTGGCCACGCAGCTCAAGTTAGAACTGGCAGCTGTGCAGAAAGTCTCAGTGCGGTTAGAGCACGAGCTGCATCAGCAGGTGACAGTGCTGTGAAGACAAAAAAAACGCAGCAGGGCAAAACCAAGCGTTGAAAGGAAAAGCAATAATGAAGAAACTAAGAATAGGAAGTATGTTTCCCATCATAATGTCGTGGCAGCATCTTCAGCAATGGTCCTGACTAAACTGGCACAACTACTGAGAGTTTTCAGGTACCGTCCAAAGTAGTGGAAGCAACTTGGGTGAAATCAAACCATGGGTTGTGGTAGGTGACAAAAAGTATATAAGAAAGAGTTGTTTTCTCATGATTTGAATGGGAAAATTCTACCTTTAGGCTTGCATGAAGAATAATTCCCCTGAGGTTTTTTGCTCTAATTGATAGAATAATTGATAGAATTTAGTTCCAGTGTTCTTGACGTCATTCTTCTCTGCACCATTTCACTTCCTTGTTCATATCACGTTCCTTCTCTCTCTTTCTCTCTGTGCATGTTTTTAAAATGAGTTTGCTGCTGCATATCTGCAAATAAGAAAACAGGAAAACAGAAATAAATGCAACAGACTTTGAAATACAGAATAGAAAACCAGACTGCCTGAAGAGTCAAACGTTGTAACTGTGCATATGTAGGGATAACATGTTTCAGCTCAAAGAATTGCTTATTTTAAATGCTAATAACTTAACTGTGATGGGTACTTTATTATAGATTCAATGCAAAAGAACATTTGACTTCCCAAATCTTTGTTGATCATTCATCGGTTTACTAAATTAGCTCAGACTTGTAGATACTCAGTGCTATTCCTGTTGAAATCATGGGCACAACTGCCCTGACTGAAGGCTGAGCTTGATGAAGTTAGTTTATGAAGCACATCCTGTGTTCATGTGAGGCCTGATGTCCTTTCCACTGAGTCAATGGGAGTCTTTCCATTCCAGAGGTGTCTCGTGTGGTCTCAGAAGGTGGAAGCCACAGGCAGCTGCTCAGAGAGCCAGCACAGTTATTTGTAGACCACCAGCATCTCATATAAGACAGAAGCATCACAGTGTACCCAGTAGCTCCTACACAAGGCAAATATCCCTCTCATGTAGAGTATATGCCCGTTTTTAAGGGTAATGGAGATTATAATTCCCTTTCAAATTTAGCAATTTAAAAAACATCCCTTCCTGCCTCTTGGAATCCCTGCTCATTTCTTAAACATTAAGAAATTAAATGAGCCCTGTTTTGAAGTGTAAGAAGGAGTAATTTTGTCTTTTTAGAATATATGTTTTTAACATAGCCCAAAAAGACATTTGCATTTGTGGTAAAGTGTGCATAATTACAATAACAATCAGTAATATTAGAAAAAATTAGAAAAAAGCAATTTCCTGGCTAAAAAATGAAACAGAACAAAGCCCACCAAAAAAGAGCTCAATATATAAATTTGATGTCTTCTTAGGTCATAGTAGAATGCAGTGATGTTCTGCCTCTTTTGTGAGATACAGGGTATGGAAGAACTGGATGTTCTCTCTGCTCAGCCTAGTACTCACTCAGCTGCAGCTCTCAGTTTGCTTCTGGGATAATTTACATGGTGGCTGATTGCAAGTGTCTCACAGAAATACACACACAGCCAAATCTTCCCAAAATTGGCTTAACATCAGGGGTAGTAGAAAATAGCAACATCTAAAAATAGTTACAGGTCCATTGATTTTTAGGGTCTCTTCACAGTTTTTGCTGTGCACTGTATTATCTTGAAAACTCCAAGCTTTCATTAAAAGAAAGAGAGGAAAAAAAAGAATTCTCACTTGTCAGCTGGGTGCAAAGTCTTGTGTTTGACACAGAGGTCTTGTACTTACTAGGTATTTTGTAGTGAATATTTAGTGTAAATATATTTCTCATAATTTTTATTTGGTCAGTTATCATAAAGACTAGTAAGTACACATTTTCATTAATAATATGTAATTACTTAGTGCCCGTAACTTAAACATTTCAGCAGGTGGATAGAACTGGTGTTCTTGCTTTCAGGAGAAGGACGGTAGGATTTACAGGTTCAAAGACAGTTTATTATCCTGTTTTATGTTCGCATTTGTCTCTCTAAAATAATGGCCTGCATCTAGAAAACTTTCTTTCTTTCTCCTTCCAAATTGTCCGGACCGTTGTCTTTGGACTCTTTAAACTAGCCTGAAAAGACAGTGTGTAAAGCCTACACATTCCCTGTAAGGCTTCTTGCAAAACTCTCAGAGCTTTCTTATCATTTCCTTGGATACTGTTTGAATTTTCCCCACAAAAGCTTTTAGCTTCAGTAGTCTTTGTTCTTGCAATTTTTCTGGGGGTGGGTTGGGTTTTTTTTTTGTTTATATGTTTATTTTTTTAAGGAAAAACTGTTGGATGAACAGTAGTGAGACATCAATCTTCTGTGTATACACAGGGTGAGTAAAACAATAGTTAGTAAGAAGCCCTGCAGTCACACCCTCACTGTCTCATCATTTAAGAGCTTCAAACCTGAGAGCTGCTGCCTGTCCGTGTCTCCTAACACAAACAGGAAATACTCTGTGCTTGAAATGCTGTTGTCTTTTTGGTCATTATGTGAACTAGACCAAGTCTGCTGCCTCATTTTATGCTGCTCAGCTAAGAGCCTTCAGCTCTACAGTTCTGCAGGGATGTTCCTATTGTCTTCAAAGCCTGCCCTAAAACTGCCTTGTACTTTGTTCAGCTTTTTGGTTACTCAGAGTTGGTTTTAATCCCTCTAGTGTTCAGGTTTTTCAATCCTCTTTAGAGTGCTGACCCATTATTGAGCCTGTTTGATCTGTAAATGTACAAACACTACAGTAAATACATTTTTTTTCAATCAGGAAGTTTTAATCAAGAAAGTTAGAACTAGCTATGTACATTCAGATAAGGCAACATAAAGCTTGATATTAAGTTGCACATGACCGAAGTGGCTTCAAAAGGGTATTTTGCATCTCTGAAAGCTGTCGTCTGTAATACATTTTTGTGGAGGAAATGAAAGCAAATTAAACAAGATATTACGGCTTTTCAGCATCTTTGCTGATAGCTAAGATTATTGTTGTTTTATAGGGTGGAGGCTCACATCCACTGGCCTGTGGACCTTGGCTCTGGTGCAAAGATGGCAGCCCTCCAGTGAGCCAAACACTAAATGTCACCTGAATCCATCATTACCTGATTAAATCATTCACCTTCCTTATATAAGTGAAAGTCTGTGCATCAGCATTTCTTTCAAAGAATATTTTAAGCAAGCAGTGATAGATATCTTCCCTTTTCCCCAATTTCTCTGTGCCTGTGGGCCAGCCAGACTAGCAAGCAAGTATTTTTAATTCCTTCCAGCACATCTTTTAATCCTGTCATAATGTCATTGCATAGCTACGGCAGCTAAACAAGATGAGACAATAAAATACAAACATGCTGAAATCTGAGAACCAGAGAGAAGTTTAAAATTATACAGATTGTTCTGTCCTTTTTACTATCTCTGCTTTCCTTACAACCTTGAAAAGTTTACGAAGCATTTAGATAATTTGGGAATAAGAATGAGCATCCTGATTGGTGCATGGCTATTTTGAACCCATCAGAAATACTGAGAAAGAGATGTGATTTACAAATCATGCTGGTACACTAGTATGTATCAATGCCATTATAATTAGGTCTGGATCTCCTTTTGTTATAAACATCTCTGAAAGCCTCCAGCCCACTTAAAAAGCCCTGTCTAGTTTGAAAACAGAGACATGTGAAGTCTCAGGTAGCAAGTGATTTATATTAATGTTTCTATAACTTTTTCAATGACCTTTTTTTCTGGTGTGAAAGTCATTCGGTTTGCAGCTTTACAGACTAAGATATTCTGTGTGCTTATAAACAAACAATGACAATGTTCCATGCTATCGTGGTAGAATGTATCAAAATTGACCTAGATAAAATACCAGTAGGGACCAAATGTAGATAGTTCAATCTTTCCGACTTGAACAGCTCTTAAGTGACTACCAGGTAGCAGGGGACCAGTTCCCTCTGTGCCTTCAAAGCATTGATCCTCTTTTAAGATGACCTAAATGCCCTTCATTTCTCTTGAAGATAAAGAAGTTGACTCCAGTGGGAATCAAAGGTAGTTGGGCCCTTACAGGCTCAACACCCCCTAATATCAGCCTGATACTGAAAATCATGGTGACTTTTTATGATGCTGGAAGCCCGTCTACCTGAAGTTAGAGGGTGATACAAAACTGTCATGTAGTCAGACCAGCCAGCATCACCTTTACATTTTTGCTTTAAACCACCATGTTACTTTCTAAGAATAAAAGAAACAAAAAATATTTTGCAAGTTCTAAATATGTTATAGGTCAGTAACACAGTACACTGATTTCTTGAAAGCAACTCAACATAGTGATTTCATTAAAAATGTACTTTTAAGCTGTTCATGTCTCTTTGTCAAACACCATATTTAAAAACTAGCTGCTCCTCCTTAGTTACTTATTCTAACAGAAGAGGCAACATAAGCAACAAAGATGAAATACAATCCTTCATACATGGTCCTGTCACCTTGAAAAAATACTTGAGACATTTGGGAACCAAATTTTTAAATGGTCTGTAACTCTGTGTGTACAGTATTGTTTCTGAAGCCGTCTGGGTGAAAAGTTGTGAATACAGTCAACTTTAGGCTTAATCATCTCCAGATGACCTGTAGCAGAATTCACAGGTCTGTAATTCATAGAGCTTTCTTACAGTATCAGGTGAATCTGTCTGAGGATTTGTCAGCCAAAACTTGATTCTCTTAGGTTCAAATCTGACCTCATTCCAGCCTGACCCCACTTCTGAAACCTTATCGATGAGGGTAATTTTACATGGGAAAATAGTTACTCAGACTTAAATTCAGCTAAATTCTGACGGCAAAGTAGCAAGCAGAGTCTGAAAGAACTAAAACTTTAACCTGAGAGAAAATATTTTCACTTTCCTCAGTTCAGCTTCATTAAGACCGATAAACATCAAATAGATTAAGTCTGGTACTTTTTCTCTGTCCTTCTTTTCAGTTAGCCTGTTGCTCTTGATTTCCAAGAGCACCTCATTCTCAGTTTCTCAGGAACTATTCTGTTCTGGTTGGATTATGTAAAAGGTGTGACCTAACATATTGTAATTCACTCTCTGTGTTAGCTTAGATTCTCCTGTGTCTCTCTTTCTAAGAGTTCTCTTTTATTAAATCCCAGAAGATCTATGTCTGTAATCCTGGCTGCTTCCTGTTTTTGGAGTTTTGATGCGTAGCAACCCACAGACAAGCAGATGTATTCCTTTAGGTCTGTCACCCAGGAAAAGAGAGCATGAAGGTGGTACCTGGGGTAAACCTTGCTGCAGAAAGACTTAAATCCAGTCAAGCAGTAGTCTCTATGAAGAATGAGAACACTTAATTTTTTAACTACAAGTTTTTGAAAAAAAGGTATTAAGTTACAGAAGGTGAAAGGGAAACTTTGGGAGGAAAATGGAACATTACTGAACTGAAATGCAGCTTTGTGAGCAGATTATAGCATAAAATTATTACACTGAAGGAATGTTGGTTCATTTGGTTTTTTCCTTTTTTTTTTCTCCTGAACCTGCATTCCCACACAGTAAATACGCAGTTTCAATACTGATATCTTCAGTATTCCTCCTGCTTTTTTAAGTGGCTCATGGCTATTCTTTCCAAACACACTTTCACCCTGCATCTAAGTCTTCCTCTTAGCTTTTACTTGTCCGAAGATTTTCTGAGCATATTCCAACAGCTTGTAGCAATCCTTTTACATCTTTGGTGTTAAAATGTCTAATATTGCAGTATGAAAAGGGAAATAAAGCTTCTGCTAGAACTTACGGTCTGCAGCTTCTATTTTTGTCACTATTGCTGGAAGAGAGACTTCTATTTCAGCCTGTTGTTAGAGCCAGCTTCTCATTCTCAGTATCTGGGAGGTTCTGAAGTATGGCTGTTAATGACAATAACTTAGGCCGAGGCAGGAGGCCCAGTGCTTTCAGTGACCTCTTCTTTGCGTCTTCTTGCTTCTCTTCTGTTAGCTTTAGTGTCACTGTCAGTTCTGTGCAAGAAATGGCCAAAAAGGTTTTGAGAATCTTGGCTTAGCCCATTCAGTTGCCTGACTTGTGAAGCCATCAAGTAAGTCCCTGTACCATTAAAATTGACCTGTCATCCCACCTCATCCAAACTTCATCTGTGAGGTAAAAAAAACCCCACTTCCTTGGCCCACTTATGCTTGAGCTGGGTATAAAGATGTGACCATCTGAAGCATTTAAAACTGGAGAGCTGGGTGTATGGCGTAAGTTTTAGCAGCTCACCTGCTTTCTCAGGATCAAATGGCACCATGTTTTCAGTGACTCAGTTGCTCTTGACAGGCACAGTGTGTCAGAACTATTTTCTCATCTTTCAGTTGTGATAGTAAAATTAAACAAATCAGTAGAAAAAGGAACTGGTTTTAAATAAACATTCCTCAGTACAGGAAGAAAGAAAAGGGACTTAGGCTGGTATAAATCCCATTATATTATTCTAGCATAGGGAAATGTGTTCGGGGAGTGAAGATTTGACATATATTTTTATTTTCTAGCGTCATACTAATTTATATTACTCAGCTCTTTAACTGCCAAACTGTAAAAGTCCATTATGCTACTGAAAGGAATATACAAATTATCCCCTGGCACTTTAGGCAGGAGTTCTACAATATACACTGTTATTCTATCAGCCAGCTAGCTGCACGATTCTATTAAGGAATAAGTGAGAAAATTATATTGCCTGCAAACTAATTGTACAAAAGACTCTGAAATAAGTAATCAGAGCCCAGTTCTTTCTGAAAACCAGCCAGGAGATATTATAAATCACTCACTCTCTCTTGTCAGCCCAGTTTAAAGACTCAGAGCTGCCATGTTGATTTTGTTCACTGTATAACATAACTTCCTCTCCAGCTGTTGACAGGACTGGGCAAACTCAGCTTATACTCTTCCTGAGTTGCTGTTCAGTTTCAGCCTCTAGCAACTTGAAGTAAGCAAGGAATTGGTAGAGTTTCTGTCTGGATCTTCCTCTGAAATAAAATGCAGATCTGAGTATCTTGATTGGAAATTCATATCTGGAAGTAAGTAAGCAATTATGAGAGCTCTAATGACCTGGAATGTGCAGTAAATTCAAGTTCATAGCAAAAATAAATCCACTAACACTTTGAGTGCTAGGTAAAACACATTTTAAGTCTGATATAGATAACCATTGCATCTATATGTGAAGTGAAGACAAAATGTTAGTTCCTTGAACTCTTACTGCAGTTGTACCCATATTCTGAAATGCTGGAACACTTCAGGGGAACCAGCTATGGTAGTTGGTTTGCTTCTGTTCCTGTAACTCTGCTGAACTCATTGGAGGAATTCTGTGCAGCATCTTCGAAGTTCATTTTCCAACACCAAAAATGAAGATTGGGCATCTGCTGTAAAATACAATTCATTAAAGAAAAACAGTGTGAATTGAAAGGATATTCCCCCGCTAAGCTTAAGTACTGGAATCCAAGTGACTAGAATAATAGCTCCTTTTAGCATTCTTTAGGGTTCAAGAATTTGCAGAAAAAGTAAGTTACACTGTGCCTGCTGCAGACTGTTGCATGGTTTGCACAAATGTGAAATGTCAGGGTTAGAAGTATCTGCATAACGAAATGAGCAATCTTGCATTTATCTTTCTGATTCCGAATGCTACTTTTTGGTGTTGGCACCTGTACCTTTGTGTCTTTGGACAGGGGCTCTTGCTATAGTGGGAATGTTCCACCTGCCCTGGTAGAGAGCTTTGCTTCTTGAAGTTCTCCGTTATAATCTCGATCTTGTTTTTGATCAAGATTATTTCTGACCTTGTGCAAAGGTATCTTTGATCTTGTGCAAAGCATTTCTGATTCCCTGTTTCTTTTTTTTTTTTTTTTAAATAGGGATGGTAATACATTTATTACTGTAGTATAATGAAGTTAATTAGATACAATTTGTGAAAGGCTTTGAAGGTCTTCCTGTGTAGTGGTTGTACCTTTCTAAGAATGCCTTGTTAGAGTGGGAGGATAATGTGATTCCTTTTTTAAGCTGGCCCTTACCATCATTTTCTACCTATCCTTCCAAAAGTGTTATTTCCTAACTTTTCTGATGTGTATTGGGAAGATATTTCACAGGAACTGTTGTGCTGAATTCCCTACCCACCATAACCCTCCGTTTCTTAAAGAGCTTTCTCCACAGCAGCTAAGAAAGGGGAGAAGGATAAAACTGCTTTGACTTTTGTCATTAGCATTCAGACGTACCAAGAGCTGTTTTACTCACCAGCATTGCTAACTCACTCATGCAGCAATGTCCAGGACGAAGAAAGCCTGCAAAGGCCTAGAAAGGTTGTGCCAAATATGCTGGCTGTGTTGGCAGAGTACACATTGTGCCATGCAGACCTCCTTTATCATAAATACTTAACCAGTTTTCAATAGGTGTAAGTGGTTTAAGTATTACTTCCCGTTGAATTAGCAGTTGCTGAGCATTTGAGTCTTTGTGCAATCCTGCAATCCACTAATGTGATATTTAATGAGGAGACATCAGTCTGGAGAAAGGTAGTCAATATAAATCAGTGTTTACAAAGTGTGATTAACTCTGAAATATTTCATCAATGCTGTGGTCCCAGGCAGACTCTATGCTAATTATTAGAACCTGTGCATGTTTCAGGGGACTTTGATGGACCCTGAGTGCAGCAAACATGGAGCAGCAAAATTGCGATTATGCTCGGACTGTCTCTGATGACAATTTATGCATTTGGTGTGATGACCTCTTGCTTCCCAAGAGGGCAATAAACAGAATGCATTTTCATTAAGATACTAATGCACTTAATCACAGGGGGAAAGGGTTAGAAAATAAATAAATACCTTTAAAGCAAGATGTGACAGCCTGATGGGGAAGATACTTTATTTAAAAGTCAGTTTCCTTGTGTAACTTCCGACTGCTGCAAAGTCTGTCATCCTGGATGTAGTCATGGGCAATAGGATGCATGGCTGGGCAGATAAATAAGCTGAGCTAAGCTGTTTTATGAAAGGCGCTAGGGTAAAAGAGAACAGATGTTCTCTCATTTGGACTTGGATACCCAAAGATGTGATTTTAAAAAATGTAAAGAAAACTACTCATATGTATTTTACTCATTCATTTACAAGCTTTTGTTTTCTTATTTTTGAGGAGAAATAATATGTACTAAGCAGTANAAAAAAAAAAAAAAAAAAAAAAAAAGACTGCTTTGCCCAGAAGGACTCATATTTAAGGATCTAGCTTGTTGTAGGCCTTAAGCAGGGGAGTTGGGGGAAGCAGAGGCAAAGGCAGGCATCTCTTTCAGTTTTTGTTATTCTGACAGCTTGGCAGGAATGATCCTATTCCCGATGCCTCTCAGTACAGGAACTTGGTCTAAAGTATAGAGGGAAGGGGAGATGTGCTGGAGCTGAGGTCTGACCTGGCAACTATAGAACATGCTAGATGTGGTGGTAACTGTCCCAGTGAGCCCTGCCTGATGCTCTGTGCCCGCTGTAGTGGAAGAAGAAGGGTGAAATGCTGTAATATCTGTTATAGTTGATTGTGTAGTAAAGTAGTCCTCCTTTTGTATTCTAGGCAAAGAGAGACTAATGAAATTGGCTGAAAGGGAAAATGAGTGCTCAGAGAAGGAGCCTGAGCATGTGGCATATTGGGAGTGAGACACAGACTCACATCAATTGTGGTTTTGTATATATTTCTTTCATATAGATGTCTAGATTAAAAAAAAAAGAGTAAAAAAACTTCATCTTTTAACTCAGCTGTTTATTTTTTTACTTGAAAGGCATTTCCTTTCTGTAGCAGTGCTTACTCTTGATAAATTCCAAAATTAAATACAACAGCAATTATATGAGTACTTTCATATATCTGTTGTGTTGGTTAGTCAGTGACTCTGAACACCTCTTCCCCTGTCTGTTCCATCACAGGTAACATAGAGTACAGCTGCCCAGCAACGAATGAATGTGAAATCACAAAGCGCAGACGCAAGTCCTGCCAAGCCTGCCGCTTCATGAAGTGTCTAAAAGTTGGCATGCTGAAAGAAGGTAAGGCTGACCACCTCAGTATGTATCTCTCTGCAAACACTTGCTACAAATGTAGGGCGATCAGGAAAGAAGAGAGGCTGGTGAGTGTTCTAATCAGTTATTGCAAAGGCAATTTTCATGTATAGTTGCTCTTTCTGACATCTGCTTCTAAGCTTCTAATCATGCTTTATCCACGTAGAGTTCATCATCTTGTGTAGTACAGCAGAATGTACCTCAGCATTCAATCTCCTTCAGCAACTGATAGAATAACGATCAGAATTCTCAAAGATTTCTTTCCTCCATTCCTTATCCACTGTTACTCTGTCCCAGTTCTGGCAGGAAACCAAAACATACACTGTGCTTTCCTTTCCCTGCTTTTATTCAGTCTTCATTCCATCAGTACAAATGAAGGGGTTACTTCTAAATTAAACAAGTATAAGTATTGAGTGTGTGTACTGAAGTTACTGTAACTACACTGGAGCAAATTATGGCATGCAGAAGAGGAGAATCCACCCCCCCCCCCCTTTTTTTTTTCTAAAAGCATCTGAGAACCCCTCACTTCCCGTCACTGTAAGTATATATTGAATGTTTTAATTCACCAGTTACATTTTGAAGATACTGAACATAAGAAAATGTTCTCAAGAAATGGTGCTGTCTTACCTGGAACTGCTTCACCTATGTTACACAAAGAGGTGGTTCCTTAAATCTTGCTTGCCTGCTATGCACTTATATTGCTGTTAATATATATGCAAAAATACACTTCTAAGTGCATGTACTATATGCATTATTATTGTAGAGCACTGTCATCACCAAGAAGGATGCCATGGACTTCTGAACTAAATAAACATTTGAAATAAAATCAATGTAATGTTTGTTCTCCAGGTATTGTATCTAGTAGAGAGTACTTTGTGTTAAGCAACCACTTTAAAACAGGCCTAAGCAATTTTGCTTTGTCAGTGCTTGAAAACTCAGCTTTAATAGCTGGCTGATTTTTGCAGATGGTTTGATGGTAATGTAAAACAGGTTAAGTATACAGCTATCAGGGTAAAATCCAAGAAACAACATAGACCAGTGGAGAGATGGGCAAATTAGGCCTATCACGCACCTACAGACATATTCTTATTGGATTATACTTACTAAGAATAAACCTTGTTCTGTGCAACTGCTTTGGCAGATGCTATGATCCTGTGAGCCAAATCCTGCTGTCCTTAGTCTTACTTGAGCAAAACTCCTGTCAGATTTGATGGAGATTTTGCCTCAGTAAGAACGGCAGGATTTGACCCTCCCTTCAGTGGTGATGGGAGAGTTCTTACTTGCCAAAATCCTCGTATAACTGACCACTAGGAGCAGTTACTTGAAAGTGAAATTATGATGCTTAGATAAACTGTAGAAAGGAAGGGAAGACTGGGTATGGCATCTTTTGAAAGGGACCGTGCTTCTTAGCATCTTTTTTTAGTAAGTTAAGACCCTGTATCACTAGTAACCTAATATACAGAAACATAAAGCAGCTTCTTTGAAAATGAAACAGTGCTACCAAGAGCACATGCAGGTGAATTGATTTAATCCTTTTCCTCTAAATTTCGAGGACACTATTGTGCATCCATTAACATATATATTTTAAAAAATCTAGGCTGTGTGCAGCTTCTGGGACTGCAAGAGGAAGTTAAGTGTCTCTTCTACATATGAGTAATTATCTCAGCAAATTTGTGTTCAGATTTACTATGTTCTGCATACAATTTTGTTAACTGAGATAATTTAGTTAGACAGTACGGATGTAAGTTGTGAGTCAAATTTTTTTGTTTGAATATTCACTGTCCATGGATTCAAATCAATCCCACAAGTTTTCTTAATAACAGTTGCATAAATGTTCTACTCTAAATGTACATACCTTTTTCTGAATATTCTACAATGGCAAAATAACTAATTGCTTTGAACAGGCAGTATTGTTTATCTACTACCTAATATAACAACCTACAAGAACCTATAAGGGCATTTTATTTTCTTTCCCCCTTTAGTGGCCACTTTTTAAACCATACTGATTCACAGTACCTTTGTAGGATTGTACTTGTAGTAAAGATTTTCCTTTTTCTTGTTGGAAGGTAGTTTTGGAGCTGGATGTTTTTACCTATGGGAAAGTCTGGAGATGACTTTTTGACTTGGACCACCTCCTTTATGTACAGAAAGATAATATACTGACTTCTTTCATGTGTAAAGTGGTATAAATTTATTGATTAGCATGGACTTAAAATAAGCTGAAATTATTCTTGCTGTATCTCAAGTGTTTTTTTATGTACAGACAAGGATTTCAGTCCCATGCAGCATGTCAGAGATCATGCTGCAGTAAATCTATTCAAATGTAAACCTGTTCAATTCAATTACCAGTTTATAATAAAATTTGCTGCTGCAGCCTCCACGTTTGTCACAGCAGTCTCTACATGCTGATGGCACAGCATGCCTGGAAATTGACAGCCTAAATCTATTTACAAAAAAAAATTTAGTTGCAGACCTGAAATAAAATCAAGTTTAAGCAGCTTTGAGAGGAGCATCACATTCCTTACAAGAACAGCACATCTGCCAGGGTGCATCTTCTCCAGAAATCTTACCTTGTTTGTGGGGAGTTTTCTTGTAGAAATTTTCCTTAACAAACAGTTTTTAAGTGTAATCCAAAGTGAAACAACTATCAGACATTGTGCTTCCCTTTGCATTTGAAAGGACTTTATTACATTGTCATTTTGTGAATTGTCATATAAATTTCATTATAGAAATCACAGTGCCTGGAAAAAGATTGAGTTTTAGCTTGGCTTCTCGGGCAAGGTCCAAAAACCACTTAGAGCAAATGTATAGAGTGGCTTCCTTTATGACATCTGCATGTTGAATCATTTATGTGACAAGGTAATGGTGTTTCTCATCAAGCACCCGGTGTTTCTGTGGAAGACCTGGTGTTAGGGTTGTGGGGCTATGTTTTGGGGGCAAATCCTGGGAGGGAATTGGATTTCTGGTCACATGGAATACAAGATGGAGTAGGGGTTTTCTGTATGTATTTTCATGGATGTTGGTGGATCTTAACCAGCAGCACCTAGATCAAGATTCTTAATAATTTCTAAAATGTGGGCCGGGAGCCAGAGGAGGATTGGTAAAGCGATGCTGTGCTGGGCTGGAGTGGGTTTGAGGTCCTGGCTCTTGGCTGCATCTCCTGTTGAGTATCAAAGAAAGTTTGTACAGGCTGATCCAGAGGAACTCGTCATTTTAGTTTAGCCCGTGGACTGTTACTGGAAAACATGTCTGGATCTATGGATGGGTTTAGAGTATGTGTTATACTTCATGCTGTAGCATTCAGCAGAGGCTGATGAGCTTTTAGTCACAGGACAAATATGAGGGTGTCTTGTTTTTATTTACTTTTCTAGGTAACGGTTATTAGCAGCAAAGCAGAATACATTTCACTCAAAGAAGAAAATTTACATTTTTCTATTTTTAATTTTGTGTGTTAGTGTTATGAAAAATCAGATTTTTAAGTATCACAATTGATTCTTCTACCAAAATACAGTTTCTTTGACTGCACTTATATTTTGGTGGATTGTCTCAGATTCATGAGAACAGATGAAACAACATTAAAGGTTCTTGTATAGTCTAGGGAGAAACTTTTCAAATGTATCCCTTGGGATTTCTTGAAATAATATTGCAATTGCTAAAAGGATGCAGGGAGACGTACAACAATTTGCCCTTCTTAGAAATGAACACTTTTAAGGCATTCCATAGTTTTCAGTTCTGTTTATAATCTGTTTTTTAAGTTTGGCCTTTCAAACTCTTTGGAAGCCAGTGATTAGTTTGCTTCAGGTGGTTGAATTAAATCTGTGTTCATGTGCGAGATTGGGTATTTTTGGCTATTTCTCTTTTTATACAGCTAGTTGGACTGAGAAAAAGGGCTTGATTTTTCTTCTTTTCTAAGAAGAGAAATTGGATGTAAAACTACATAAGATGGTATGGGAAATCCTGAGTAGCTATTTGATTTTCTGTAATCTTTCTATTGCTAGGTGATCTGAGTAGAATTCAACTTTTAGTCTTGAATTAGTACTATATGCCTATTAATAATACTTGTGGGACTATTTACTAGCATGTGTTGGTGGTAGATGATACTATTCCAAGTTTATGATGTCTTGTTCTGAAGAGCTTCCTGTGTGACATAATTCCAATGAAGTAATTATTCCAAAATAAAATTACTTTTTGTTTCAGATGCAGCATTTTTATGACTGTTTTTTCAAGAGGTTATTCCATGTGTTTCAGTTTTCTCCATAGAGGCAAAGCCACAGCCTCAGTTTTACCTGTCCCTGTATTGTAGGGAGGTTACAAACCACAGTTCAGAGGGGACTCTGTTGAGTGGCACTAATGCAGCTTTTAGACCATGTGGAATATTGTATCCTCTTTTAGCTCTCACAGTTCTGTGCAGTACTACTTTGTATTTTTACCAGGACTGTTGACACCAAAACATCTCCCATGTATCTCTCATTTCTGGTATTTGGGTGTTTTCAGAATTTGTTATGGACTGTGTGCAGTGGCTGACCTGCATTGTTTGTTGTTTCAGAAAGTCTAGTTCCTAAGTGGGTGATACATGGAAACAAATCTAAGTTAATATGAAAAGTAAGGTATACTACAATAAAATGGCATGGGTTGCTTCATGTAAGTGTTTGTATTTTTCTTAGGAATGGATGGCCTTTGCAAATTATCATCAGTTAGAATTGTACCCAGTTAGAATAGGCAAGAGTAACAAAATTCCAGCTTAATTAGTCCTGCTATTACAAATGAGAGGCCAGATCCTCACCAAATATTAGTGGAAGCTCTTGGAGCTGTGTTAGATTGCTGCTCATTTGGCAGGTTTAGCAATCTGTGCTATGGGGAAATCAGCAATATACCTTTTTGTGTCTGTGAATCTTCACAGTTGCTCATACATGAGCCATCATTTAGGTTCTAAAAATGAACAGAAACTCTCAGAGCTCTTCATCTGGCAGTGCTGACTTGATGTGTAACCCTTCCCATCACAGCAGTGCAGTCTGCATGTTGTACTTGCACTGCTCGATGAGTAGCCCTTAACACTTCTTGCTGATTAGTTTGCTTGGGTTTTTTGAGAATTCATACAGGCCCTCGAAGAGACCTCAGCAGCCCTAGGGAAATGGTAAGGCACTAGTTAGAATCTGCCTTGTAAAGAAATTGTGGACTTCTAAGTGTTTTCCTTCAGCTGTGATCTGAATAAAAGAAATTACTGACAGGTCTAAAAATGCTTGAACATTTTAGGTGGTCATGTAATGAACCCGAAGATAATTACACGAGTTACACTTCTTCTTAACATGCTAAAATTGGGGGGTCTCTAAAATATTTTTGCTTCACACTTCGAGAGATTTCATTAATTAAAATATAAGAATACATTTTAAAAAGAGGTATGTGTATTTTAAAGCATAAATTACTGAGTTTATTATGGAAAGATTACCGTATGAACATCTTTGGCTTGTGTTAAGCAGCAGATCGGATTAAATTATCATATTGATCCTTTCTGGCTTTGACAGTCTATGAAAACGAATCCAATACAGCAAGGAGAACAGGCAGCTTGAGTTTAGTCTTACGTAAAGAGATGTGTGATATGCAGAGGAGCAGATTAATGGATTCTCTCTCAAAATAATAAATAAAACTAAGCAATCTTCTTTATGACTAAAATGGTGTTATCACCTATGTTTTGAGGGTAGTGAAAAAGCCTGCTTAATAGGATTCCTTCTAACATCTCTTTTGAAAAGACCTGTGCATAAGACACTGCCAAGGTAAATTTCTCTCACAAGTCTAATACCATTACTCTGCCAAGACGAAAGCTGAAATTATTGTGGACGAAGTTTTAGTTTCTGCTGCCTTCAGAAATTAGAACAAAGGAAAGGAGAAGGCGTTAATGGTATTCAAAGAAAATATTTCTGTACAGGATGACAGTTAATAGAGCGGTAGTGACCTCAGTGATATTTCTTATGCTCTCTATCGTAATATTACACTTAAGGAGCTCCTCCATTAATGCAGGATATTAAACAAACCTTCAGTGTTACAACACCAGGAGATAACATAGTGGGTCTTCTGTTGATGTCTCTTCCAAGTATCAGCTCTCTACTGTGTTTCAATGTATTATGAAGGCGTTTGGTTTCTAGTAGTGATATTTTTTGAACTGTTTCTTTTCCTCTTCTATTCCTTCCTTTCCCTCTTTCTTCCCTTCCTTCCCCGCTCACCCATTCCTCCCTTTTCTTCCTCCCTTTTATTTCTCTCTTTCCTTCACTTTTGTTTCTTCCTTTCTCCTTTTCCTTTCCCCCTTCCCTTTGCACTCCGTTTCTTTCTTGCCTTCAACATGTGCTTGGTTTAATATATACTGGGATCTGTTAAATCTCCTTGGAAACAATAGAAGCTAATCTCTAAGTGTTGTTGGTGTTCATAAGTAGGCTTCTTTGCTCCTAACCAAAATGTGACCTGATAGCCCAGTTCACACATTAGAACTGACAGCCCAATTTGTCTGCCCTAAAACGCAGCTCATGACTATCCACTCTCTGTAACTGATGAGGAAGGACAAACTATTCAGCTGCAGGTTAGTGTTTATAGTGAGCTCAAACAACTAGCTTTTCTATTCATCCACTAGAAAAATACCCCAGAAAAAGCAAATATTGGAGATGTGGATATTCTTCCTGAGGTTAGAAGTCACACGAAAGCACCTACAGCTCCCACCAAGTGTCGGCCTCCTGAGAAGTTTTCATGGTGCTTGTGTTGCGGCATTGTGCCACTCCGGTTTGTGTTGTGTCTGAGTATTTTGGGGAATAAAACAGAGACATCCCAGCAATTCACTGGACTTGGTCTTTAAACGAAATTTCTCTCCTTCTAGATACAATTTTGTTTTACAGTTGTCCCTTTATACAAATGCACCACTTTGATAAAAGAGGAGGTATGAAGTGAATGTGGAGAAAGCAGTATTGTTTATAAGTCTGAGTTTGAGAACTATTTACATTTCTTGGCTTCACACAGATCTGTAAATGGGGAGGTTTTTTGTGTTAGCATTTGCAAACCTGAGGTCAGAGCTGTTTGCTGGCTCACTCACCAGCAGCTTCCTTGAGATTAGATGTTAGGTTTGAGTCTGCTCACACAGTCGTCACTGCTGAGAATCCCGGTGACAGCAGTTGTTCGCAGGCTCAGACAAGCAAAAAATGCTTTCAACCTGAAGTTACTTTTTACTTTTGTTATTGAAAATAATGAGTTTGAAAGATTTTGAATAGGATTAAATTTTACAGTAATTTTCGTAGTGAACATACTTTACATATTACTTGCTCAGAATTGGAAGGAGTAGGTTCTGCAGATTCATGAGTCTACTTAAATTGGAATACTATTAAAAATTAATCATTTTGTACTAATATTTTCTCATCGTAATCTGAGGTGGTTAACTGCACATCCTCATTTGTCCTATTTCTTCTTTTGATCCTAAAATAAGGAAGCAGTATTTTCCGTATTTTACTGGAAAATATTCCATTTTTTGCAAAAAAACCCCAAAGATGTTTGTTGGATTCAGCCCCTGTGAACATTTGCTTATGCACTGGAAGTACAGTGACAGCACTATAAGCAATATGACTTTTCCCATGATCTCACAGACAAATAGCTGCCTTTCATTCCTGGTCTCTGCCACCCATAAACACATCCATCAATGTGGCACTGCCATTTATTGCAAAGCACTTGAATTCTTGTATGTGGGTCCTGCCCTATATTAAATAGGGGTCGTTTTGTAAAGAGTAACATTAATGTAATTTGTATTCTTCACTTCTCTCTGTTTCTGTTGTGCATCCCCTTGTCATACTTGTACATCCCCTGCTTGGGTGGAACAGGTGTAGCATGCCTGGTAGAGGTGCATTTAAGGGTAATGCGTATCCATATCTCTAAAGTGCCACTCTGGAGCCAGCCTTTCTGTATTTTACTCAGCCCTTTCTTGGGGCAGCACTCACGCCTCCTCACTAAGACTCTTGCTGTGCAAAATCTTCGTAGAAACAACAGAATGTATTGGTAGGATTATTTGGGGTGAAGGGCTGAAATGATGCAGGGGCTGGTAATTAGAATCCATGTGACGGGTGTGCAGGCAGACTTCTGCTGCTTGGGATGGATTGGCACCGAAAAGCTTGGAGGTTGAGGAACTCTCTTGCCCTCTTCACTCAGTCAAAGCAATGAATATGTTGAAAAGCAAGAAAATTTCTACCTGCAGTTGTTACCTCTGACTTCATATAGTGCTATCCCTCAAATATTTCACACTTCTAAATCTCTGCTGTCGCACAAAAAAAAAAAAGTTAGAATCAACATGTGTTTTGAGACATTAATGTAACTAAGCCACAGTTTTCTCTTTGACCAGTCATTGCCCTTTTATAAGCTGAGGTGTTTCTGCAGGTGGTGAGCCTTTGCTGGTTCTCCTTACTGAGTCACTGGAATATGAAGTTGGAATATTATTTCATTTGGAGTTTGTAATGTGGCTTTTGTGGTTGAAAGTCAGCAGCCTGAAATCTGAAATTAATGTGATCCTCTGCAATGAATTGTTCTTTTGTCAGCTTTTGCCATGCTTACTAGCTATTCTAGTAATAGATCTCATCTAACCAGTCTTTTCTTTTTTCTTTTCTTTCTTTTTCTTTTCTTAGGGTATTTATATGACAGAAAAGGGAAACTATGAGGGGAGTCTGTTGTGCTCACAACAGTCACTTAATATAGCTATTAGTCTTTATAAATGAAAAACATAGCTTTATTTTAAGCTATGTAGGCTTTTATTAGATTAATGATTTTGGAGAAACTCAAACACAGCTATGTTAAATATATACACTTATTGAATAATATCAGTATTTTCCTTTTTGCTCTTTATTATTCCAGCAAAGCTAATACGTGTATCTGTTTTTCTCTTAAGCATCTGGTTTGGGTCTCAGGATCATCAGGTATAAGATGAGAAGTCAATTTGATTTACAGTTTTAGTCTAGCAGATGCAAAATCAACACTCCATACAGCTTGCTTGCATAGGGTCTTACTGCAGACCATGTTAAAACAATTAATGATTAAAATACTTAATTTAGAAAAATTGAAATACTTTCCAAAAAAAAGTCTGCGTGATACTGTCCCTTAATCAGCTTAACTCCAGTCTGTGCCCTTAGTGGCAGACTTGTTGGTGTGCTGTAAATGTTTATCAGCAAAACTGCTTGACTAGCAAGAGAGAATGTTGGTAACTTGCTGCATGCTGAGCACATACAGACCCTAGGAAAAAACAAGTAGTACAAGACCATCATCCTCATCTTTTGTCTCCTTTTCTTTCCCCTTTCAGCCAAGCATTAGTCCATACAGGGCTGTTCTTGTCATTTTTAGTCAGCAATGTAAAAATTACTTCACCAGTGCCCTACGTCTCTAACACTCCCTTTCGGTCCTGTGGGTGGCTGACTGAAGATGAGCCATGTCTTCTGTTCTGATCTGAATCAATCAATAGATCAGTCTTATATCGTTTGTTCAGCACTTGTACAGCCACATGTTGCTTTTCTTGACGGTCTGCCAGATTGTGTTTACAGTGGTCTCCAGGGTCTGCAGTTCCTATGCTCTCTCTCATTTTCCTATTTTCTGTAGTTCAGTCAAAGCTCTAGAAACGGGCACCTTGCATGTCATTAGATGGTCAATCTCACATTTCAGTGGTTAATATTTGGGAAGAGGAACGTGTTTTAAGTCACCAGAACTACTCCATTTCTGGATATGAAGCGGTATCAGTTACAGTAAAGATGACTTAAGAGATGGCATAAATACACTTTGGATCCAGATTGAGGGTACCTGCCTGTTACTATTGAAGTGTTAAGAGAGGTCTTGCTCTGAACTGATTTTTCAGGTCACAAGCCACTTGCTGGTTTCCCTGTCAGACTTTTAATGAAAGCTCTTAAGTTTCCAGTTTGAAGACAGAATAGATTACTAAATATCAAAATAAAGGAAAATGAACGCTTCCCTTAAAAAGTAGCGATGTCTTTTATAATAATACCATTTTAAATGTATTACTTTTGTGAATTCTTGCTCAAAGATGTATTAGAAAAGTTTCTGTGAAGTTACAACTCGGGTGAAGAATTGGGCTAATAAGGAACTGAATAGGCTCTTCCTTCTCAAGAGCCCTCAAGAACAGCACCTGAAATACAAGTCTCTGTCTGTATTTTAGACAAAAAGGAGCTGGAACACCTCTTGAGTCTGGTGTGCACAGCCATAGTCTTCGTTGGTCTCCCATCTGCTGGAGTGTGCCACATGCCCCATTGCTTGATCCTGTGTGAGATGCAAAGGGATGCAGTAATTGGAGAACAAACCCACAGAGTAGCTAAGATGACATAAGATTCTTCTCTTTTCTCTTTTTATCTTCTCTCATTTTCACAATTTTCTATTCATTTTCCTCTTCCAAACCACGATTGTATCAGAAGAATGCTGATGAGAAAATAGTTGCTGCAAGCACATAATCCTCCAGGCAGTGTTTTTTCTGGCCAGGTGGGAGAGAGAATCATTAATTTCTTGAGGTTCTTGTTAGCTGACTCACTGTTTCGTGAGGACTAGTCAGGCTGAATAACTGTATTTCCTTCTGGGCATCCTGGTATTGCTGGAGATATCCATCCTGGCAAGAGGCTTCAGCTCATCTCCAATTAAAATACTTGTTATGGATGTATTCTTAAACACAGCTGATTAATGAAGTTAGGAAAAACATTTGAATGCAGAGTGTTAAGGCCTCCAACATTAGTGTTCCTCTCTAGGGAGGTGCATGCAATGAGAAGGCGTTTGGAATGTTAGCAATCTATCCCATTTTGTTGCCATTTGTTTTCTCTAATTTCCTGCCTTTTTTAATGCTGGTTAGCTGAAATAAGTACTCTTTCCCTCCTCTTCACCATTCCCTCCCCCTTTATGGAATAGCCCATGACACGTGCCTGTAAAGTGGCTTCTTGGGAATTTGCAAGTCTTTGAATGTGTTATCTGATTAAAGGGATGTATGTGTCTTTAATTCTCGTCTGCAGTTTCACCTCTGACCCCATCTGTTAAAGTGGAAAGGAGCTGAGAGTCAGCAAAGTCCCAGATTCAACCCAGATAACCTGCAGTGTGCACGTTTGAATGCTTTAACTCCTCGGTTGCCCCTGAAAATTACATACTTAATTAAGTGACAGATTTCATTGGAAAATGTGGTGGGTCTGATATGAGACAGCTGAATTGTTTATTTTGTTGATATGCTTAAGGTAGGATAATTTAGTCCTGGCTTCACCTTTTCTATTAAAGAAGAAATGAGCATATAGATGTGTGACATAAACATGTAAAAGGTCTTGTTTGCACGTGTGTGATTTCATTTATTTATTATTTTAATAGACCATTTTCTTGCTTACAGAACAGAAGTGAAAATGCATACCCCCATTTCTACTTCCTTTTGGACAAGGAAGCTGAATTACATGGTTGGAAATGATGTTGCAGTTTTGGATGGGATTTTTAAATACCCCTGAATAAGGCAGTAGAAATAATATCATCAAAAGATTGAAGTAGATGACATGAAAGTCATTTATATTTTGCTAATATTGTGCTTTTTTGCAGAACAGTGTGATTGTGGCATTTTCTGTGCTTTACAGATAGATACCATAAGTGATGAGAATATCCCAATATGTTTGGACCTGTGGGTGTTTTGATTTTTCCTCTGGTCATTTTCTTTTCTAGCTTTCAAACACTCTTAAAACTGAAAGGATTTTCAGTATCCCAGATCCATCCCTGTTCTCTGAAAGCTAGAGCCAAATTCTTCCCCCACTTACATCTGTTCAACTCTGGTGGTTTCACTTATGCTACGTGGCTGTAACAATGCAGAATTTGTCCTAATCTGCCCTTTCTTATTCAATGGAGAATGTGCACATGCAAAGTGTACGTGAACACAGTAAGTTGAACTGCAAATAGAAAAAGATGTATGTATTTTGTGTGTGTGCGTGTGTACACACAGATAGATAAACAGCACACAGATAGGTTTGATAGTATATCTACTGTACATAATATTGTAAATGGTATCTTGCTGTGCTGGAATCTAGGCAATATGAGTTCAGTACTAAAGTGTTCAAGTTGCACCTGAGCTAGCTGGAGCCTGCCAGCCTCTGCAAGCCCACTGAGAGCATCTGTCTCGCCACCACCTTGCTCACGCTGTGTCCTCTGCAGGCTCTCCGATTCTTCCGACTATGAGCATAAATCATCCACCTGTCAGGAGCTCGAGCTGCCTGGATTATGCAATGCCTGCCTTCATTTGGAGATGGTGTGAGCAGAAGATTGCGGCAAATGGTTTGCATTCATTTTAATGCCGCTCCCGCATCTCTTCAGCTTTAATGAGGGTTCAGGGTGGTGACGACTCCCTGAGACAATGAAAGTCCTAGAGACCCAAGCTTTCTTTGTATGTTTGTATGGCCTAGTTTAGATTTTTTTTTTTTTGGCTTTTTCTCCTCCCTTTTTTCACCCCCCCCAAAAAAATGAATGGCTTGAAAATTGAGGCAGAGAACTAGCACTGCACAAAGCCAGCTGTCCATAGCTCTGCTTTTTGGCCTTGTAATACTTCCCTCCAGCTGAGCAATGAAGAATTTAAAAATCAGTCATGTTTAATGTTGATTGTCCATTTGTGCTGTCTAAAGCTGCATAGTGCCTAGTTGCCTTCACTTACATTTCTAAAAATTCTACCTTTGCATTTAATTGAGTTAGAGGTGTATTGAATTACATGATCAAGGGTGGCATACCATGTTGTATATTCCAAATTTAAAATACAGATCCTCTATATTAAGGTCTCCTTGTATTAACAAAAAAAAAAAAAAATCGACTTTCAGTAAAATTGTCTTATTTCAGCTTGGTAGACCTGAATTAAATTCCTTATTCACTCATAATTTTTATCATGAATTGTAGACAGAATAAATATTAGTATTTATTCATCTGTGTAAACAGAAGGGAAAAAATGGAGGTTGGGAGACAAAAGCAGAGAAGTCCTTTCAAAGGCAAATGTTGAAGGTGGTGAAGGGGTGAAGAGAATTTGTGCCTTCACACCTGTAGTATCTGTCTGCTCCTAACCTCAAATAAATCCCATCAGATTCTTGCAGGTGTACAGCCTTTAGACTGTAGCCTTACGTGATTGTCAACCTTATGTTCTTACTGGCCTGAAAAATGCATGGTAGTAGTAATAGTAAAATACTTAATTTTGATATTATTCAGTAGTTAGCAGAGGAAGTCCACGTTTAGTATCCTAATGCTACAGGTCTGCTGTTTTTCGCACATATATAAGGAAACAAATTTGTTTAATACTTTTGAAACACCGTGGGCTTGTGCAACATGATTTTTCTGCAGTGAATGTGTCATGAGCTTGTCAACAATTTTTTCAGAGAATATTTATTTTACGTTTTAGAGAACACCTGTGATATGTAGGCAGTAATATCCCCATTTTACAACATTAGACCTCAGACAAAGAGAACAAGAGTTGCTTAGTAAAAGTCACATGTGGTGTTAGAGGCACAGCTAGAAGTGGAACTTCTGCTCCAAGGTTAATGTGTCATTCAGCCTGGGACTTCAAAGTCCAGCCGTGTCCACCCCTTTCTCACCCAATGACTGAAAGAGAGAAAGGTTTATTGCTTGTTCATTTGGGGTTTTAAATTTCTCTTTTTAACACTTCCCTTTACATGTGAACTCCTCAATCAGCTGCTGGTGAAAAGAATCCTAAAAGGTGAGGTCAGATTAAGGGCAGCTTTTGTCAACAGGGAAAATTAAAGTGCTCTATTTCAGTGCACCTGTGTATTTCCCGTTGATATTAATAGAAGATGCTTAGACACGTGGAGAGGAATCTGTGTTGCCAAAATACTCAAATTTTCTCTTGGTGAAAATTTCCCAAGCTGACAAGTAGCACGAGTGGCAGCTGAACATGGAATACATGGTGTATGGAACACACACTCCTGAACTGCAGCAGTACTTGGAAGCTCTGTCTGTGTCTGTGTTCTGCCGCCTTGGTCTGAAAGCCAGGGAATTTCATGCAACCTGGTCCTACTTAACTAGGACCACACAGAGCAAAGGAGGTTTTTTAACAGGCTGTTTGGGGAAGAGTGGAGACCCTAGCGTGTGTAGACTTTGAGATCTTTACTGTGAGCTTCATTTGCTTCTGGTTGCAAGCTACCCTTCCATGCCATTCCCTCCCCCCTTCAGTTTTTAATTTGATGGAAAGCCAGCAGTACTGCAGTTTAATGCAAAGCCTCCAGTGAACTCAAAAAAGATTATTATTTCTCACTTCGTCTTTACAGATAACTTTAAAATTTTATGCATCAGAACGCAGGATTATCTGAAGACACAAATGCAACACAACACTGACAAAATCAGATGAAAAATCTCACTCTTTTAGCTATGAAGAAATTAGATTTATCATCAGAAAAGCATTCTCTTTTCATTTTCTGAAAGGTGCTTTTTGACAGACCCTTTGCAGTGGACGTCATGCTCACAAAACATGCTGTCACAGGGCTATTTGAATATGGTGACAGGCTCATTATCATGTTGAAGACAACTGACAACACTGCAGACTAGAAATGGACAGGCTTGCCAATCAGCTGCTGAAAGGATTGCAGTTGAAATAGAGGTTTTTTTTGTTCTGAGAACAGTAGTACAAATTGACTACATTAATTCTTTTTATTATGGTTGCATACACTGTAGTTAAGGGTCCGTCACTGTTTCCATTATAAATCCCTGTTTTCAATGGTTTATTAGTAGACCATAAAAAATGGTTTCTGTTGAAATTTTGCATTAAAAATATATATTACTCTAACAGAACAAAATTTCTGTGGTAACTGTGTGGAGGAGGGAGGGCAGAGAAAGAGGGATTGACTGATTTTAGCTGAAAATTGCATAAAGCTGAACGCATTATTATTTTTATAGAATCTTAGATGTCCAAGAGTTTTATAGACAGGTTTGTGCCTCAGGAGTTTACAGTGTCAGGATGCAGTGCTGCCAGCACTTATTATGGGATGGGATTTTCGTGGTAGTTTCACTGGAATTAGTAAAGCCCAAACCTTATCTGCAGTAGTAGGTATTTGTAGATTCAGGTTGAGTAGTCAGACAGTCTTGAAAAGTTGTTTTGCCTTTTCATGGACCTCAAGAATAGTGAGGTTGGGGTTTTTTGCTTTGTTTTAATATTAATCTGGGATGTTAAATGATGACCTGAGATTCAGGGAATTTTGCATATGTAGTGATAATCCAAGCTGAAATGTTTCAACCAATATACTTCATTTATGTGAAGTGAAAAAATTGGTGGAATTTATCTGCTTTAATCTGAAGTGGTGGTCCTGGGATATCTTTAAATAGTGAAATTTCCCAGGTATTGGAGTTCATGCAGCTGTAGTTTCTAGAGTACCCTTAAAATTTCTGTAGCCATCTACAGCATCATACTTGAGTGTCTGTTTTGACAGGTCTGAACAGCTCACAAGGTATCTTCTGCTTAGCTCTGGAGGCAAGGATGTTCCTCTGAGTCCCCTGAGAGCCTCATCTGGCAGGCATTCTCAGAGCACCCCGTCACACCTCAGCACATGGACACCACACACACTGTCCGCAGTCACTTTCTCCTGTACCATCCTGGTGATCCCACTGCTGTGCCTCAACAACAGCCAGCTTGTGGAAAGGGAGAGGTGGTGTTTCTGCGTGCAGCACGATTGCTTTGTTTTTTCCACACCCTCGCCATAACAGTTAGAGAGAGCTTTTTCCCAGGAGCTGAAATGTCTTTTCATTCCTCATACAGAGGAGGGTGTTAAATCTATGTAAGGCCTCTAAACTGGAGGGAACTGATGTTATATTTTCTAAGAGAAGAAATGCAAGTATCCTGGAGAAAAGACATGTTGACCTACCTTCCTGCAGAAACAGGAATAGGAGGCTGAGAGTCCTGAAAGGAGCAAGACATTTCCAGGAAGTCTGGTGGAAGCACAGGTCTGAAAGTTAGTTATGAATTGTACACAAAAACTAGGTGTAGGTGGCAGCAGTATGTGTATGTTGGCTCATTTATATTCTTCCCTGGGAGCCTGCCTCTCCCCATGCTTTGTACAGGAAGCCTGGATCTCTCTTCAGGATCCATTTCCGTTTGGTGGGTTAGATGAAGAAGCTAGGCACTGTGGTACATAGGAGGTACATACCCTCTTGTGGGAGTTGGTTAAGCATAAAGTGAGATATTGAAACAGAAAAAGTCTACATGTAGACCCCTCCATTATTAACTTCATTTGTGACCCAGTATGAATCTTTAATATGTTCACTAAATATTTGGTGTGATCCAGAAAGAAGACAGAGTTTTGCTTAGAGCGTTTTGCTGGAAGCTTACAAGGAAAAATAATTTTACTTTGTAGTTCCGTGGCTTCAAACATTTGCAGCCTTAATTGATGCTCATTTGATTACTTGATTTCAAAGCACAATCAATTACCTTAATGCATATCACTGTTCTCACAACTACGGTGATTGCAAAATTGTGAATGTAAAAATGGAAGTCACTTCTGAAAATTAAGTCTGCAATTCTATTTGCAAAGTCAGAACCCTGACTCTCATGAATTACAGCAGCACAGAGCAAAGGAGTATATTGTCATATTGCCTGAGCTATTATAATATATCAGGTCAATTGTGTGCATACTTAAAATCTTTAAAATATTTATGCTTCTCTGTTGAAGTCAGTCATCTGTTTCTAGTAGGAAACTTCCTGAAGGTACATTAACTAATGCAGGATGTTGAACCTAAAAAGTAGTGTTTAGTTGCAAATTACCAAGGAAGAATTTTGTCTCTTCGTGAAATCATGGCTCCACTGAAGTCAGTGACAAAGTTGCTGTTGATCTGGGGGCAGATGGGTTTTCATGGAGTGAGTCATTCTAGTGATTAAATCAGACAGTCAGAATCAAGACTTAATTTCTATTCCAGAACAAGACACTTCTATTTAGTGTGCCTCCAGCAAAAATATAATAGATACAATAATACGGAGCTCACCTGCATGTTGTGAGGCTTATTGAATTAATATTTATGGAACACTTCAAGGTTCTTTGATAGAAAGTGCTATATGGCTGCATACTATTACAATAAAGTCCTGAAAAGCAAATCAGTCTGGAGTTAGTCTTATCTCATCCAGTTATAACTGACTCCTGGAGCTGCCTATCATCTTAGAGAGAAGAAAGAAAAGAAAACTAGAAACAATAAGTATTAAAAAGAAACCCCAATTATTTGGAAAACTTTGGGCTTAATATTTCAATTAACTTTTGGGTTTTGTGGTTATAGACCCTTTTTTAATGCTTTGCCAGCTAGATTCCTGATTGAAACCAAGCATAACGTAGTAACTTTGTGTGGTTTGGGAGAGTAAATTAATGTTTCCTTCTTCTGCTGTAAATTGCTTCAGAGAGCACACATCCTACACCTCGCCTACCAGACATGTAAATAGCATTATCTTTGAATCATTGGTTCCAGTGATTCCATGTATGAACAAATATTTTTGATTCATTGATGCGGGGGTTTTTGTTGGCTAAGTATTTTCATATTTGCTTTTGAAAAGAAAACAAATATTCTTACCATTAAAAGCTGCATTGATTTGAAATGAGCTACACATAAGGGTAGAATAATTACCTAATTTTTCTTCTCATCAATCAAACTCTCATTACCTTAAACACCCCTCTGAAAAGTTAGCAGAAGACCTGAACAGCAGTCTTTAAAGAGACTGTAACAAACAGCACTGCATTGAAAAAAACCCACCCCAAATGTAAGTGCACTGAAGAGACATTGGTTGAATAAAACTATTCATATCATGCAAACAAAGCAGCTCATCAAGTGTGTAACTTCATTTTGCCTATCACCAAGTGCAGGAAGAAAACTCTGAAATCTAGGCTATGAAGCCTGGAGGATATTGATATTTTAGCAAAACAACACAGGCATGGAATATTCTTTTTCCCCAGGACTGACCTAGTAAATTGTGCACCAGGAGAAATTTTGCCACCTGTCCCTTATAATCAAGGCTTGTCCCTTACTTAGTCTCATTTCAGTGATATAATTAAATGACACCATTTTCCCATTTATGTTGCATGAACACGCTGCCAGAATCCTATAGTCTTATCCAGGTACCCAGGAATGTGACTTAATTTGTTTCCTCTAAAGCCAAAAAAATAATCATTTGAACATGGTCCCTTGTCCTAATAGGTAACCCAGCATGGTATATTAGAATACTGTTGTTGCAGCATTCATTGCAAAAATCAGTAATCCACTAGATGGAGCAGAATAGAAGTGTAAAAACTGAGTTAAGTCTGGTATTTTAAGAAGCAGAATTGAGTATCAAAGTGCTAGAACTTGGACAAAACAGCAGAAAAACACAACAGAAGTATTTTTGCAGTGCGTAGTTCTAGTAAATCAACCAGCTTTACATTCATTCAGGGATTAATGCAGTTCTCCTTTGTGGTTCTCTGTTATTGTCTAAGGGGTAAAATGAGGATTAATCTCCACTCTAGAAAAGGTGATGGTGAGAAAATTTTGGAGAGCAAAGATGTTTCTAGGAAAGAGATATAATTTGTTCCCTTTCCTAAAACAAAGGCAGTTTTTTTCATTGGAGAAACAATAATAAGGCAATCAGAGAAAGGAATCATAAGGTTTATTTTCTAGAAGTTGTTATTCATTATTTTCTGGATGGACTGAGTTATTAGGATATTTTGAGTGTGGATTTTGGGTGTGAAATCACAACCTATTTTTATATATATTTACATTAATAACCCCTTCAAAGATCTGCAGGAACATAATGACAATCATATTAGCAAGTAGATTGATGAAGATGGCAGGCAAGGCTCCAGTTGCACAGTTCATGCAGTTTCTGTTGCAGGTGTACATTAGTCATGACTTATAGCCTGCTCATTCTGTCCTGGGCCTCCTGTGAAAGGGGTGGCCAATTATGCCAATGTGAAGCGGTTGTTGGACAAAAATACATATGGGAAAGATTGGTCTTAGTGCAAAAATTATATATTTTGCAAACAAAAGGAAAGATACAGGCAGTATTTCAGGGAAACAGCTATCAATTTTGGCTTGTGAAATCTGTAAATGGGCTTCGTTGTTGCCTAAGCAAGGCTTTGAACCCAGGTCTCTGGAGATGAAAGCCCCAGGCATTAACCATTTGCAATATCTCACCCTCAGCTTTGTGTTTAATAAAATGCTTTAGGTAGATGCAGGTGAGCTTTATTTGCTTAATACTGATTGCTTTGCCTTCTTTGAACAACGATTTGTAGAACTTTGATAAGTAATTTAAAAGTTATCCATTTCCATATTCCTGAATATTTCTGTGTATCTGAAGCTGCACTCTTCAAATTACAACAGATAGGCTTCCCACAGAATAAATGTGGAGATGATACTTTCTTTTGTCTGGTTTTTTTTTGGTCTAAATAGGAACTTGTAACAATTAAAGCCTTCCCATTCTCATCACTAACTGCCCCGATTGTTTTGGTGTATTATGGCAGTGCAGTCTGAAGTTTTTTCTTTCTCTAGAAAGGACTCTTACCTGAAATTCTAATTCTAATGATGTAAAGTGTTCATATTACTTCCCATCCTGTACTACTGCACAACATCGCTATGATCTATCTGCTGGATTTCTCCCCACGCTTATTCTCTTTTTTCAGTATATTACTGATTTGTAAAATACTTTGGGATTTGCTGGTGCTACAAAAGTAGCAGGTATTAACATTTGTAGTTATGCATACATTTTGGGAAAAGGATAGCCTGAACTTCTTGCATTACAGGATATCTTTTCCCTCTCCTCTTCTTTTCCTTTTCCTCTTACAAAGTGAGTTGGTGTTTGTCCATCAACAGATGATTCTTTTCCTTTATTTCCGCCAAGTGTTCACATGCATATTTACTTTAAATCAGTACAATATGTATAGAATTAATACTCTTTTTCTCTGAAATACTGCTTTTAGTCACAATGGCTGATAATCATCAATTTTTCTTACAACTGTAAGGCTGTTCTGCTTCAGTGTGTTTGAACCAGTGCATCATCATGAGCCCATGGATAACAGGCCACAAAGGGCTGTTGTTGGATACAGTCTTAAGTTAATGCTTCTCTCTTTCTTGTTCTCAGTGTTGACCAGACACTGAGAACCTTCTGAGGTCATGTTGGGACAGGATCTCAAAATGAGCCAGGAACTGTGCAGGAGAGTTTTCCAAGTGCTTTTGTTAAAAAAAAAGTGTCACTTCAGTGCCCACTGGTTGGCGCACAGTCTATAAGTGATCTATCTCAATTCAACTATCATTTTCCCTTATTCTTCATTTTACAAATAGTGCATGAGCCTGAACTCCTTTCTCTAAAATATTCCTCCTTCCCTTCTCTCTTTTCCCAAGGACATCTGTGCCAGAACACTGTAGTTTAGAATGCCCATGGTCTCTCATGTCGCTGAAGTACGGAAGGTGTCCATGCTCAGCATATCTGAAGAAAAGTGGTGTAAATCTTGGTTCTATACTTTTTCTGTCTGTCAGTTTTGATGCACACAGAGGGCTATGATCCACGAGTGGAAGGTCCTGCTGAGTGTCAGGTTGAAGACAGTAATGAATCTCACGGGCTGTAGGAGGCTTGGGCCCTAAGTAAACCACTGGTTTTGTGAAGGGAGTAGAGTGTGGACAGGGCATAAAGTCCTCTCATCCTTCTTCTTCCTGTGTTGAGCACAAAGAAAAGATTTTGTCTGTATTGAGGGAAGAGTAGGGAAAGAGGGAGTTCTTCGTCTAAAGAACAACAGGGCAATAACCAGTTAGTCACTTTTATGCTATTAGTGTGAAATGTTTATTGCTGAACCGTGGTGTTCTACCCATTGTCTGGTGTGTGATAAAGTAGGTTGCAGATGGCTTTGTCACACCCAGGCTTGGGAAAGGGCAAGTGAATCTCAGTGAAATTAATTTGCATCTTCTCCTGAGTTTGCAGGACAGAGTTGCAAATTGAGTCATAAGTGATGATGTAGGGCAGGTTCAGCTCTTTGCAAGTGTGTGTTTGCTATAATACGTGAAGGATGACATGGAAACTTAAGCACATAGTTCTACATTAGTGGTAGCAGCAAGGTATTCACTGCAGTGTAGAAAAGACTCAGTCTGGCATCCTTTGTTTGCAAGTGCTCACAAAGTAACTTCTGTTGAAGTTAGCCAGATAGGAAGGCGAAGTGGGCTCATTCTCCTTGCACAGAGCGTCAGGAATGAACAAAAGCAGTGACAGCCAATTAAAAAAAAAAACCAAAAAGCTGTGTGTTAAGCAGTTTTCATTTGTAGGAATACGGGCTGGGAAATTGTTTAGGATGTTTCCGTGCAACTAGTAGAGAAATACTTCCTAAACATTTCTGTTCAGTTCTCATGAGAGGTGTATTTTTTTCAAGAGTTCAAAATTTTGTGAAAGCACAGTCTTAGCCAGTAGTTAAAAAAACCCGGTAAGACCAAATAGGAACAATATTAAACAGATGAAAATAAAAAACTTGAAAAGATGGTGAGACTGAAAGTTCTGATGGGATTGTCCTAACAGAATGGAAACTGTCCTGTTAGGAAAGATTTTTTGTAAAACTATGCCATCACACACTGAGTCCTGTAGTACTGTTCTGTGGGTTTGTGTGTGTGGTTGCCTGTGGTTTATTAGCTCTGCAGTGCTTGAAAGTTCTGCTCAGGATTATCATGTTAGAAGAGAGAAGTTAGATTTAAATTGCAAAACTGAAGAAATAAATCCTAAATAGAAGCCAGTTTGCTCTCAAAGGCATAGTCTGTGGTGAAAGTGTTCAAAAGAAGCATTTCCAGGTAAATAATTTGTTTGCATATTAATAGTTATGTGCAAGCAATGAAAAAGGAATTAGAAACCAAATATAGGTGGCAAATAAGCTACCCCGTGCAACATGGTCAAGGGTCCTGTGCTTAGAAAGACTGTTTTTAGAAATAAGCCTCTGTGAGTGTGTCTAAAGATGTTAAATCTTTTGTAAGCATGAGTACTTTACCTATTCTGTTGTCAATGTATACTGATAAAGAAAACCCTGAGGCTTGATTTCAGTGATGTTTAATTTTAGTCTCACATTAAAAGCAAACTCAGTTTTACTATGCTACAACTTTATATGATGGCTTAAATAGCATGAAAACAGCAGTAGGTCATCTGTTTTTTCACTTACTGTTCTAATAACCTGGCTGGTCCATCAAATGTTAATGGCTACTGTCTCATGTACAACAATAACTGTATGCTTGAATTATTTTGTGATGCAATACAATATGTACATTAATTTTTGCACTGTGTTTTAACAATATGAATTTTAGTATTAAAATCACAATAGTAAATTATCAATGTCATTAACCAGCAGTATTGATTTACTGTGGGAATTTAGTTATAAATTAGGCCTGATCCATAATCCATTAAACACTTGCTAAAATCTTGAGACTACTGTGACTACAACCTGGTAAAAGAGAGAAGTTTTCCCCCATTTTTCTTTTGTTTAATTATAATTGCTGTGCAATTTTGTTCAAATAGGAGTAGTGGCACTTTGACACAGGGCTGTCCTTGGATTTTTGTTTTGTTTCTTTTTATTGAGTTTAATGTGTGGAAGCATAGGCTACCCCATCAACGTGAGGACTGGAAGTGAAATAGATGTGTCTCTGTTCATTCCACAGCCAGAAGGAATGAGCAGTAAGCTATCAGTACATTTACCAAAATAAATGACAAATACAGATGTTTCAGTAGGAGTAGAAAATAATAGTTACAGAACTCAGCACTGAAATAGCACTGATGGTGTTTAAAATATGTAAGAACAAAACCTTTATACTCTAATTGGACATTATCTCCTTGAATTCAATTTCCCCCTTTCACTCATCCACATAATTTTTGATAGTAAGGCTTCACCATGCCCAGTAGAAGTTAAGGAACTGACTTATCCTCTCCTGAAGTATTTCTGCAGTGATGCACGAGGTGCTAGTGATGCCACTGCTCACGGAAGGCATCGTTAGACTGCGCTGAAGGGGCAGCATTCCCTTGAGACCAGACAGTTTGCCCAAGCAGTGCGTTTGTAGACTGCTGCTAAAAACAATTTCACTCCCAGACCATTGGACTTCTTACAGTCTAATTTTGGCCATATATGAGGGTTGCTTAAATGCAGAGATAACATTAATCTTTCAGTAGCAACAAGTGCTGGCTGTGGTTAAGACCAGGAGCTTAGCATTCTTGCAATCAAAATGTTGTTGCTGGACATGAGTAATACAGTATGTGATCATTTCTGAACATTAAATCTAACCTGGATTGGGTTTAGCTCTGCTACCTGATACCATGTTGCCTCACATGGCACTGTTCTGCCCCTTTGGTCCTTGAAGATACGTGACAGCAATTAGCAAGTACCTCATTTAATTGGCAGGAGTTCATATAGTATCAGCCCCCATGTCCTCATGATGCTTGCGTAAATAAGTGTTTCTATTTCGGTAGACAGTAGGCATTTGGATTTTTTTTTTTAAACAATATAACTGCCTGGGTTTAGTGTTACAAATCATGAAACATTTTGTTTATGCATTATAAATAGTGATATCTATTTATAAATCAAAGGCACTGTGTTCTAACTCTATTCCTAGGAGGCCTTTGGTTGTGTTAGCGTTACCCACACACGTGCTTCCATTTTGTTGCCCAGGAAGCTAAATAGAAATATATGACTCTTAGCTGGCCTCATTAATGAAACAATAGATACGGGTTAGGTGCAGAATCTGAAGGAGCCACTGAAAAACATAATAAGCAGCGAGGGGAAAAAAGAAACCCCAACAAACTGAACATGCTTTAAATTATTTAAAAATGTTATTCATGGAAAGCAATGCAGAGTTTTATTTAGGGAGGTAGAAGGAAAACCCTGAGGTGGTAGAGGGATTCCTAGAGGGTGGAGAACAGTTTATCTTTATACCACATAGTCATATGGGGACAATTTATTCTCATCTTGGAAGAACAGGAAATATTTTAAAGTTAATAATGTTTCTGCCACCTTTCTCTCCCCTCCTATCATGCTTACAGTCAAAGGTGAAAGCCTGCCCTGCATCCCCTGTGACTGGTACAGAATCTACATCAGAAGGAAAGAGATGAGGGAAAGAAGAAGAGTGGAATGAGATCAGCTCTGTGGTTTGTGACAGCCTATAAAACTAGAACAACCTTTACAAAAACTGGAGCTGACTAGAAGGCATAAAAAGCCAGTAATCACCTCTAAACATGGGCCAGTTGGCAATCCCATGCTGTGGTTGTTTGTCATTACAATAGGATATCTTGCTGCAAATCAACAGATCATGTTCTAATAGTCACATGTACTAACAGGACAGAAACATTTGTTGCTGTTTCTTTCAAGCCCTGTGGATGGGATTTATCACTCTGTGACAATCCCTGGCCCACTGATATTGCAGTTTGAAAGAAACTGCAGATTCCAGTGCAAAGAAGTTGCTGGAGTAACTGGTATTGGTGGGTGTTCTGCTGTGCTCTCCCCTCGTTGTAGCTTGGGAAGTATCTCTTCAGCTCAGCTGGTATCTTGCTCATATGGATAATGTATTAGCCCTAATCCTGAATTTGGAGCAAGTAGTTCCCCATGATAGTTAATAGCAAGAAAAACGGTGTAGTAAGGTGTTACTGCTCTGGCCTTCTTGTCTTATGGCCCTGTTTGTGAGCCCACTGTTTCAGAGGGGGTTTTCTGCACAGCCTCTCCGTGCTGGCATGGTAAAGCCAGCGCTTCCTCAGCGAGGGCATGTACAATTCCCAGCACAGCTGTAGGGATAAGCTACTGCAGGCACCTCGGATGCACTCCTGCCATGACAGACCTGCTGACCCGGGGCCTCGCAGTGCTCTCAGTGCTCTGTTTAGGGTGAAGTGCCGTTTGCTACCCACGTAAATATATACATGCCTGCTCCCCCCTCCTCGTGTCAGACTCTGCAGAGACCCTGCCTTTAATAGGCAAGGTTAGAAGGATAGAGTGTGGCACATGGGCCCAGTCTTCCTTTTTATAAATCGGTAACAATGGGGTGTTGACAGGACTTGAAGCCTAGACAGGCTACGGGGTTCATCACGATAAGGAGGGATTAGTGTATATAATTTGCCAAATATGGCACCAGCCACCAGCTGGGTTTTTCTGCACATGGCAAATTATCTACAGGAGCTTCGTGGCATTCACCTTAGCTGCTGGCTGTGTTTATTAGCAAATGTATTGCTGCTTCCAGTTTAAGAACTACATGCTAAACAGGGAATGCATGCAAATGAGATGAAAGAAGCTGTGGTTTAAATTTTGACTGTGGACAAAAAAATAGTGTGTGCTGTACAGTCTTTAAGTATAAATTAAATACTTTTCAGTGTACCGTATCTGTTTTTCCCCTAAGATTTTCACTTGAGAGATTTTGTATGCATCTTCATTCTTTGTAAATAAAGCTGTTTCTAACTTAATTCCCCGGAGGATATAGTTATCCTGCCCAAAGATCAATGGTCAACAGAAAATATAAAGAGCCCCTAGATCAGATCTTTGACTGCTTTGTGGTAGATAGCTAAACTGCCCACCTTAAAACGTTAAGAGAACGATAAATGCTGTAAATTCTTGGCTGTGGTGAAGAAGAACTTGTTAACCCCAGAGTTACTGGAAATAGATATGGCCAGATTCTAACAACATTGCTGTGTTGTAAACTGTATTTATTCCTTGCAAGAAAAGCAAGAACAGAAAGATTTAGTCAATTCTTACAAGTATTCTCCAGATCAGATTTTCACTGACTGCGTGAATTTGCAGTTTGGGGTAGCATTCATACTTTTGATCTTCTGGACAATACTATGGGAATTTATTGCAATTTGTGCAAATGCTTAAAAATTAATACACATGCAATTACTTTTTTTTTTTCTTTTTGTTTACTTGAGGATTTTATTATTAGTATTGACAGTTTCTTTAAAGTTAGATGCTGCAGTCCCTTTGTGCTTCCTTCCTCAGTACCTGGATAAGCTCCCCCATAAAACAAAAGACCCAGTGTAAATGAAATTTTGCAAGTCATTCAAGGATGCAGCAAAAGACATAATTGACTTTTTGGACCATTTTTAGAACAAACTCTCTCAAGGCCTTTTTTTCTCCTCACAGCAACACTTCCACTGCACTGGATCTGACAAGACTGTATGCATTACTTTATTTTGATACTGACATTTAAACAATAAAATAAAGCCATTTAAAACAAATAGTGGTGCTTCAAATGTCTGAGCTGTCAAGATATCAAATTATATAACTTGGAAAAATCAGAATTCATTGTTAATGGTATGCACTTAACACAAAGGGTCGCTGGAGTACTAACCAGATATATATTCAGCTACCATGTTGGAGCTAACAGGCTGTATTCCTTTAGATAGAATTGACTATATTCACTTAAATGGACTTGACTCTAGTACAATCACTGTATTCAAATGTCAAAAAAAAGAGAAAGAGGATGTCACGTAGGGTCACAAATTATGTTGGATTTTGACAGATTGTAGCCTTGCTTTACAAGAGCAGTAACATCTCATTTGTCACCGTTTGATCTGTAAGTGCGGGAATGAGAGCGGAAGGCCCTCCATCTCCACCGCAATTTAATCGCTCTGCGGCCGACAGTGGCAGCTAAAGCCACCTGCCCATGCACTGTACTGCTGATCTGTTTTAATTTAATCGTCCGTCAGCTGGGATGAAAGCATAAATCGTCTGCCTTTGATCTGCAAACGGTGTGGTTTTTCTGTAAAGCGTGGTGCAGAATCAGGGAGACAGTTTTCACATTTAGTGCAACATAGACAACATGGGCTTGAAAAGCTTGTAAGTGATATTTCACTGTAGTAGTAAAGCCAGAAGTTGTTCTTTTTGTAAATTTATACAAAACAGCATAAGGGGTTTTTTTAGAAAAGAGGATCATTGATGAGGTTATTGATTTAATAATGTGTTAATTATTCAAGTTTGAAAAGCCAGCTTCTACTCTTAAGTAACTTAAATGTCTTTAAAACTCTGAAGACCCTTAAGTCACCTTGTTTATAAGACCAGGGGATAGGAAAAATTATTTGGTGGTAACACAGTACTTCCGTGAACTGTCAGCTATATACTGGGCATGTTATTTAGTTACATTACTGCATGTAAACGGAAAAGGGAAGATCTTTACATAACAAACAAACAAAAAAATCTGCCTTACCCAATTCAAAATATTGCCCTTTTCTGGTATTGTTAGAAGTTTTGTTGAAGGCCAGAATGTTATGTGCACATCAAATACGGTTGGTAGGCCAAACCTTGCTTTGGCACGTACACCGTTTCATGGAAAGAACCAGCATGAACACAACTGAAAGTAAAATGGTAACATTTGGACAAAATCTTTCTTGTTACTGTTTTTTTGCATAGTAGTTAGTGAGGGAAAAAAGGGATTCGTACATTTCTCTTCTTCCTCTCAGCCCCTTCTCCCAGCCCTTTACAGCTTCCTTTTTCAGGCTTGTGCCTTTCTTAGTTTTTGCATTTGACCTCTCATGAGCTACATCATTCATGATTTTGATGCTGTACATTTGTACAGCAGCTCCTCGAGCTCCTTGTCAAGCCAAGCTGGTCCTTCCAGTGCTTCGGTCTTTAAATCTGAAGCAGGACAGCAGTGGAAGGCTCACCACTCAACTGTGAGAATTCTGACTGACTCCATAAGCTTTGAAATGCATCATCTTTTCTCCCTTTCTTCTGAAAGCTTTAGGTACTGTACTCCCAGGTCAAATTCCCACTTGCCAAAATAAAAATCAAAATCTCACAAACCCTCCCCAAAATTCATACAAGCCTGAAGAGTTGCATATATTCCCTGCAATAACATTTTTCTGATTGGGATTGAAGGTATGAACTGCCCAGTGAGGTCTGTGAGTATCTTTCCATTAGTGCTGAGACTATACTATGATTTCCCTTTTGGGAGAAGGGTTTTTTTGTGGTCACATGTCGAAACTGTGAAGTTCCTTTCCTAATAAAAAACACAGTGTGTTTTCTTGACCTCTCAGAGAGCAGAGAACACAAACCACAGTTTGTAAGAATCTCTCCTCTTTGAGTGACTAAACATATTTTATTTACCAATCTTGGCAACGTTTTACTTGAGAAGGTTTTCTATCTCCATTATTTGTAGCAGGATTTTATTATTTGGCAAAAGACTCTGTCTTGGGATAAAGAAATGTTTATGCTTTCTCTTGTAAAATTCTGTTCAGCATTTGCTAGAATACAAATAGTGAAAAATTGCCTTTGTTCTTCTTTTGCTTTCATTCCTCATGAAAATTTTGTCAGGCTGACAATATAATAAATAATTATGGAGTTGCTGTGGCCCTGGAATGGGGAGGGAGAGGGAACCATGCTGCTTTCTCCCAATACAGATTCAGCTTAAGGAGCAACCAGGCCCTGACCACACTGAGAGCACTGGTTTAGTCTAAAACAAATAAACACATTTTCTTGGGGAAAGAAGAAGAAAAAGAACACCGAAAAACCTTATTCTTGTCCCCAAAGTTGACCTCTGAGACTGACCCGGATCTCTGGGTCATAAGCTCAATCAGCATGGGACCGGGGGAAGACAAATGGGTCGGACTATTCCTAGCCCTGCTAAGTGACCCTTTCTCATCCTGAGTTTTCTGTTACAAGTTGAGGTGGGTAGGAATCCTCCAGGAACACTCAGTGGTGCAGTTCTGAAATTGAAATGTTAAGAGGTTGCTGACAAAGCACATGAAACAGAAAGACTTTTGTGCTTGCAGATACTGCAAATTGCTGTATCTTCCTCAGTTTCAAAAGTATATCTGGAATGTCGTATGTGTTCAGGCTAATAACAGCGTGTAGCAAAAGGATGTTAATTTGCAGAGTTCGGCATTATTTGCCTAATTTTCGGTATAAAGTCTGATGCAAAGAAAGTAGAAATTAAGGCTGGATGAACTATAGTCGATCCTGATGTTTTCTAGCTTCTGACTTCTTGCCTTTGTGGACGCAACCTGGGGATGCCTGTGCAGTGTTGGTAACTGCAAGGGGTTTTAGGTGGAATAATGAAGTACGTGGATGTGTGCACCCTGCGTAGTGTAAATTATGGTGACAGTTATCTTAAGTCGTGTGTAGGTAATGATAACACAAATAGCAATAAATGTCATATAGCCTTATACCGAGTCATCGTCTAATCAGTCCTAGGAAGGTTTATTTAAATGTATTTAAATAAAAGCAATCTAAACCAGCAAAAGAGGACAAATTAATTTTCATGCTAAATTTTTATCTGAGATAAAATTACTTTGCAAGTCTGAATAGCTTGTTTTCCCTAAAGAGAAAAGATTTTTACCAAAATTTAGTCTTCACAATGATTCTTCGTGTGCATGGGGCATTGCTCCACTGAATTTTTATTTGAGATGATACATTAGCTCTTCATTTTTGACTACTGATTAACAAAAGGCCTGTTTTCTAATCCCACTGCAGTAACTGGCAACACTGTCACTGAGCTACTGGATGTGGGATGGACTTCGTAGTACTGAGCCATGATATCCTGAAAGATATTTCTGACAAGACTATCTTGTTATTCCAGCTTTGTGAAAGATGATGTCAGTCTAGTTTTGTACCCCCTTCACACATCCAGTCTCTTCCCCTCTTACTATTTTGGGTGTTTTTTATTAGCTTTTCTATTGGAATTCTGAACTCCATTACACTGCAGTCAGATAAGTACAAATACAAACCACACCATGCTGCTATCAATACAGTCCTCTCTTAAAACTCCAGCGCACACAACAAACACAGATAACTCCCTCCCGATAAAGTCCTTGTATCTACTTAGACTAAGTAGTGTAATGAAAGTGAAGGCAAAGACAAATGTTTCACAACATATGATAGGTTTGTGGAAAGTACAGTAACAACTAATGAGTTGGGAGAAAACCATTCAGGAGTATTGCAGTTATTTATGGGCTCTCAAGAGTCCATTCATCTGCTTTGCATTTGTGATACTTGTATTGGTTTTGCCAGAGTGCGTCCTTGCATTCATTCATGCTCTCCATTCTGCTGTGTTGATGTCGCTTTTGACAGCAGTCGCCAGGAATTCCCTCTTGTTGCAAAAAGCAGAAGCAATAATAGGAGGATATGGCCGCGATACCCTGGTAGCAATATGGTGCTAATGTATAATTAGCACTTCTGCCTTTGTTTTTCTTCATGTCATTTGATGTTCTGTTTACAGCTTGAGGTATATTGCTTATATCCATTTACATAGTCTTCTTCACAGTGTGTGTGGCTCAGCGTACACCGTGAGTGGTGGTGGCACCGTTGTGTGCCGAGTTCTGTCTGTACGTGTGCCCGGGTCAAACAGCCTGCTCTCTCCTCATGGCACACTCACGGATGTAGCTCTGGGTCTTATTTTGTATTGTACTGGGAAACCTGTTTGGTTCCTTCAGCCAGCTGTTTATGGTTTGTTACCATTTAGGGGAACAGGATTCAATGCCTCAAGTTGTTCAGTTCTCCATATAAAAGGCCAGTTGTTTTATAGCTGGAAAATTGGAGAAACTCTTAACTTCTTTACTACTCCTTTTCGTACTGGTTTGTGAAGTTGACACACACACATTTGCACACATCTGTCATGGTTTCTTGTGAATTACACATTCAAGAGGTCTCCATGATCTAAATGGCATTATTAAATATTCACCTTAACTGTACAGACCATGGCAGCCAGAAATTGGTTGTGGGTACAAATAATTTTTCAGCCTGTCTGTTCTTAAGACAAAAGCAATAAAGCAAGCTATTATTTAAATTGATAAAAGATGCAAACACAGCTTCCCTGGGTTTCTAGATTTATAGTAAAAGAATAAATATTTCATTGGTGATACTAATTAAAGATTGGTCAAAGATTTATCCATGTCTTTTACTTCCAATATCTATCAGACCTGATTAGGAAAAGTAACATGTGTAGTACTGTTTACTAGCTGGGGAAAAAAAAGTTCCATGAAGCCCACTTTACCCGGTAATGTTTGTTTTATTAGCCTTTGTTTAGTGAGGTGTTAGCGAAGAATTCAAGAAACTAGTTTCTGGTAGGAAAAAAAATGAGTAAGAATTAATAAGAATTAATTTTTTAAAAACTCAGATCTGTACTGTGGCAAATATTGAGTCAGGGGAAAACTGTTAGAAAACTACCATTTTCGTAATTGATTTCCATGTGGATAATGGATATACACTGAGGAATGGAGATAGATAAAGATCTCAGTAACACAGGCAAAAATTAAGTAAAGCCTAATGGTAATATCTTACACCCTTTTTTATAACATCCAATCAAAAAAATAAAAGAACCTAAAAATACATTTCTGTAGTGACACTTTCTAAATTAGAAACTTGGGATTTCCCTTATTTGATCAGGTTGAAAATCTGTCATTCTGCTGTGTTGTTTCCATCGGAGATTGAATAACTGATTCTTTCAAGACAAAGCATACAAGTAATTAACATCCTTATGCAGTTAATATTTGGAGAGTGGGAAACTATTTTTTCCAAATATTCTTCAACTCCCTGGCAAGTTGATAAGGTATATTCTGCTGTTTTACCTAACTAGTCTTAATTCTGGTCCTTTCTTCTACAAGTGCTAAATCTATCAGCCCACCTGACTGCGGGATTTGGCCCAAAAAGTATTGAGGTCAGATGGTAGCTTGGAAAAAAAGCTGCCAGTGCTTTTCTGTCTTCTTGTGTTATGTATCTGGGAACCTTTTGTAGGTCTTCTTTTTCTGTCTCAGACCTAAGATTTTTTTTTTTTAATATAAGCTTTAATTAATTTTTTTATATCAGAACTAAAATAATAAATACAATGACTGCAGAGAATGTGTTTTGTTTTCAAATTTTTTTTCTTTTTTCCATATTAGTAAAAATTCTTTAGATTTAATAAGTTCAATACAGCCACAATCTGATTGATATATTAATGAAGAACTTAGTTCTGGAAATTTTTTCAAGAGACCCGAATAGATAAACAGATCAGTCCTGGAATTTATTTAAAAAGCAATTACTCTTCTCTGTTCCAGGGAATAAAGTTCAGAAGTTACATAAAGCCTCTTCTTCTCCAAATGGTTTATTCAGAATATGCTTATTTTACAGTGTTTTCATTAATGAAAATACTGAGTAACTGTTAGTTTAAACCATGTCTTTAGTGACCTCCACAAACTAGGTTCCTGCATGTGTTCACCGTAAATTCATATTTAAATTTCAAATGAGCTAAATAAACAGTTTCATTCAGATAAACAGCTGATTTTGTTCCTCTCATGTTATATTAATATTAGTATTATGGAGTCTTCTGTACCCTTGCTTTACTTCCTGACTAACTGATAATTGGGTTGGCAGAGTATACCTGGGGTCATCTTGTTTAGCTTATCTGCACAAGAGAAAAAGTAGCAAATAATAAGGGAAAGCAGCCATAAAATAGTGAAAAAAAATGAAAGGAAGATTTAATCTTTGACCAGTTTGAAACATATCCTAGAGAATCCATGGAGAAAAAGATAAAGTGTGACTATGAGTAAGTTAACTAAACACATTACAGTGTGTGAGAGCAAATGGAGTTAGTCCATTGTACATGTTTAATTTCCTATTAGTCTCTGGCGTTTACTACTCCAGTCTGAGTTGGGGCATCTGTAAATTCAGTTAAATACAGTGCATTGTCTAAACATATCACAGCTCCAATCAGTCACCTGGGCTGCTGATAAGAAGCCTCTTGTATTATTGAATCTACAATAGGGAGGCTCTGCAGGCACAAAGATAACAGCTAGGTATTTCACTTTAAGTATGAGAAAAAGCAGTGACTCGCCTTTGCTGCTGCAGCTCTGACATTTATTACTACTCCCTGATTTGTTTTATACTACTGATGTGAATTTGGTTTCAAGTGCTTTATATCTCCTCTTATTCCTAACTTAAGACCTCTATCTGGAAACAGTAAGGGAAAACAAGCAAACCAAAATCAACTTTCATGATACTGCATAGATAGCAACAACTTGAGCACTTCCTAGTGCTTTAAGAATGTCTTGCTGCTTTCATGCCTAAAGGATGAAACAGAGGCTTTTGTTTATTCTTGCACCATTTTGTTCCTTTTGATTAAAGGAATTTCAGTGATGTTGCTTTAGAAATGAAGCTGCTAAAGAGGAAGTGTGAATCTGGCTGTAATAGTTGAGGATTTAGATTTTTCAAGTGTTTTAATAGTTCTTTCCTTAAAGCCCTTGAGTTGGAAATAAAATAATAAGCAAGTCCTATCAGGAGATGTCAATGCAGATAGAAGTACTCTGGCGACATGTGCAGACTGTGTTAAATACAGAAGGAAACTGTGCATAAATATGGGATTGACGGTGACCATCTTTCAGGGTCATGTTTCTCTATTTAACAATGTCTTTTTAGTCATAAATTTTTGGCAGAATTCAGCTGTTTAGAATAAAAATTTCTTCTGCCCAAATACACATTCATATGCCTTATTTTCCATAGCATATATATGTATTAATAATTATATATTATTACTATTAATATATCACTTAATACACCAAGGATATATGTACACACAGCACGTCTATATATAACCAAGAGGATTGATATGTTTCGTATCATAGATAATGGAACATTTATATGCTATTTATTTACCTATAAGCTACGTTATATTTAAAAATCAGGAATTCTTATCCTGAAATGTCACTCCAGATAGATTCCTATTGTTTCTCCCTTCTAGAAAGATGCCTATTTTTATACTATAGTTAATATATTTAGCATTCTTAACTAATTGGTGACTTTATAGGTTTTCTTTATGGTTTGATACATTTATGTGGAGCCATACATAGTTTTTCAGTGACTTTGCAATAGAAAGTTTGTAGCTTCTCAGATATTAATTATTCATTTCCTAAGGCTTCTTTTGTTGTAGACGTACGTTGAATTACAGCTGTTTCTTGATGTAGTTTGCATGAGTTTGTTTAGCCCTCAGTTCTGTTTTATTATAATAAATTTTATTTCTGCTGCCATCTAAGAGATAACTGCATAAAGTTCAGTTTACTAGTTGATGCTATGAAAGTAAAATTTCTAAAGGATATACCCCAAAGATAAAATAACCTCATCAACCCCTCCAGCAAGATCCCTAGAAAGCACAAAACCAAAACAAACAAGGAAAATACTAAGATTTGCTTCCATCCTTTGAGCCAAGACACTGCAGAATGTTATGTAGATGCAGGTTCCAAAGCAAGTTAATGCTGTTGTACAGCTGGGTAAAAAACAGGTCTGATTAAGCATTCAGCATCTTGTCTCTTTGACTGCTCCTAACAGAGTTCCTGGTAGCAAATACATCGTGGCTCTCTGTAACTAAGATTCGGCAAAAATTCAGCTGATTTACGGCTGTTTTTAACTTCCTGCATAAGCTTAAATCCTTTCTGTGTTCCACCAAACACAATTAAAAGGCACTCTTGAGTTGGTCTGTATGTTCAGGAATGTCAGTTGATGGGCTTCTAAGGGAATTCCATGTGGTCAGCCCCCGTAGAGAGGCAGTCACAGTAATACATATTCTGGAGGACAGGAGGGATGTGCAGGACTTACTTGTAATAGGAAACAAAAATGATGAAAAGCCTTTTCCTAGGCATTTTAAAATTAAAGGTATGTAGCATTGCAGTGTGTATCCCCCCTTGCTTTTAAATAAAACGCAGTTATTACAAGATGTTTTGATTTGTGCCATGGATTGTTTGCAAAGCTGGTGTTCGTTCACGTTTGTAAGCTCACGGAGCTGGGCTTTATTGTTTCTGATACAGTGAGCATCAAAGGTATGGCTAACGTGGCAGGCCAACACATTGCTCACAGCGTTAAATGTGAGAGTGAAGCTTTGTGCAGCCAAACAGAGACACAAGAAGGAGCAAGCAGCTAAAGGAGGTGGCAGGTAGGAAAATTGCAAAGGGGAAAGTGCTACCAGTTGATGATAAGAGCCAAGTCAAGGGTGACGATTAGGCTGCAAAAAACAGTAAGTGCATTCGTGCTAGGATATAAAATTGCTCCCAGGAGACAAAAAATTCAAGGTGTTGCCATGCCTTTAGAAAAACCTCTTAATTTTGTAGAATAAAATGTCAGTCACTTCTATCTTCATGGATGCAGCCCCTAGTGCACACCAGCAGTGATAGGTAGGGATCTCTGTAGAGAGATCTGTGGGGACCAAGGAGAGACTGCACTTACTCTAGTCAAAGGTTGAAATTACCAGGGAAAGCTATGGAGGATATTCATTTAGTAAGAATTCACCAAAGCCAAAATTCAGAATGGCTAGAATTTGAAGGGCTGAGAGGATTCATGAATTGAGAGTGATCAGATATGAAATATTCCCATCTAGCAAAGCCAAAGTTGATTAAAACACTGTTTTATACAAAGGCACAATCATTTCCAACTTCTCACTGAGGATTAGAAGCATTGAAATACACGTTCCCTCACAGTTTTCTTGAAATTTAGAAAAGAGAGCTACCAGAACAATTCTGGAGATTGTAGGACAGATACTTCAGTGAAGTTTCATCAGCATAAATACTCAGTTTTGTAATGGCAGTGCTTTTTTGGTGTGTTTTCAGCTTAACTGTTGTTATTCATTTAATCTCAGTCTTTGTGTTGGAAGAGACTAGTTACACTCCAGGTTAATTTGGTGTTGTGTTAAGTGGAAAACTGGGTTCGGCAGAGGTTTACCTAATGGAAATTACCTATTGCAGTTGTTGCCCAGCCCATTTGGAGTCTGTCAGCATTGCCAAACCAGCATCCAGATTGGCATATCTTGAAACACTGGCGTCATCTGTGCCAGGATTTCATTATCCGCCGTGTTACAGGTTGGTTACAAACGTATGTCAGGGTTGTTTGGAAAGCTTGTGAAGTGTCTGTCTGGACTGGCCTCCGGTTTCTCCCATCAGGTAACTCCTAAATTTTCACAAACGTCTATGTATTTGGCCTTGCTGCTGGAGCTGTCTTTGGCTCAGAGCAATAGAATGGGACAGTCTGTTTCCTGAGAGTCAGAAAACTCAGAGACATCTGCGTCACACAGATACTGAGGCTTGATCCACAAAAAAACCCCCATACTGCTCTCCCACTCCTGTCTGGTTACTCCATACAGTTACAAAGGTGGCTGTGAAAAACCTCAGTGCAAGTGTTGGACCTCCATTAAAGTCAGCCTCGTTAGCAGAAACTTCTCTAGAGTCTTCCTTGTCATGGTGAAGTGGAATCGTGTCAGTCTCTGTGCTTTGGCCCAGCTCCAAGATGAATGTTATGTGTTGCAATTTTTCATTGAACATTTCATATGACATCAGTAAATTTGTAATTAAAAGTTAATGTGACTCATTTATCAATATAAGTGGTGAGTACTTTTTACTAGTTGATAAGCACCGTAACCTGGAAAACACAGAATAATCACAATTTTTAAAATAGGTTTTTGTGGGAACAGAGTTAATTGTAGGGGGTACAAGAGGGAAGGAGAACTAAAACTTTGAGTTTCCTTTTGTAAGCAAATCAAGGGCCAAATAGATTGGATCTCTATTCTGTTAAAAGACAGTATATAGGATATGAATAACTGATTTTTCTTCAGGTAATTCAGCTGATTTTTTTTTTTAAAGTCCCAAGATCTTTCTCTTCCCTAGCAGACAGCCTCTACCTAGGTAGCAGTTTGAGGAAGGTTAAATTGCACTTCCATAGATTAGGGTTTGTTAACAGATGTGGTTATTGGTACTGTGTGCTTTCCTAATCCCTCTTCAGTATTGGTGCATCTCCAACCCTACCAGTTTAATTAACATTGAAATTCTCATATTATTTTGGTGTACTGATTACAGGCAAAGACTAAGTGGAAGTCAGTTTGGTATCCCAAGAGACTTTAGTGTTAACAATGTAGGAAGATTTTTTTTTTCCATTTCTTCCCCTTCCTGAACTCCAGATAAGCAGTAGGCCCCAGTTAGATTTCATTACTATCACGCACTCTTCATGGTCATCTTTTAATATTTGAAAGGATCATTTGTTAACTGGAAATGGTCAATTTTTTTTTCTTTGGCTTTTGAAATATAATTTTCAATTTTTAATTTGATTCATTTAGATGAAATCATTAATCAGGGTTGAAACTGAGTTAATTTTCTGGAAAATAAATGAGGTTGTTAGAGTGAACGTTATTAAGTGGGCTCTTTGCACGAAAGGGATAATAGCTGAAAATATGGAAGACTTTGAGAACTATAGCAGTTGAGGGATGAAAAACAGAAAGGGTTTTTTTTCTAGCTAAGTGCAGTAATTTTTTAAAGGAAAGTAGGCATAAGAGGAATATTTCAGAACTATCATTATTAAAGTAAGCGTTATAGAGTAAATAACCTAAATATATATATATATATGAGTTAAAATCCTACAGAGCCAGGGTATAGATGGTGATTTTTAAAAATGTTGTATTTTTACAGAACAGTGTGCTCCTCCTAAATCTTAGTATTTGCTATTCCAAGCAGTGCCCACTTGATTTTTGAGACAGAGAAACATTATTCTCAGTAGTTCAGCAGAGGTACAGCCATCTAGGTAGAAAGCAAGCTTTGGCAGACAGGGAGTACAAGCCACTAAACCTTTTTTTTCAGTCTGACCCAAATTCAGCTCCTGGCCTTGAGAGGGTTCTGTTTGCTTATTCTGTGGAGTTTACTGCGTGATACAAAGTGATTAAGATAGCCAACAAAATCTCTTATAAACACAAACCAAAGAACCAAGGGATCGGACTAGACAGGCAACATCCTAGATTTACCATCCAAGTTTATTTCAGTTAACTACAACATTTGTTTTGCATTGTTTCCTAATGCCATCTCCTTTCTGCTAATCTTCTATTTAAAACCATGGTTTGTTGGTTTGGGGTTTTTTTCTCCCCTGGAAGATAGGGCTGCCTCCTCTGTTCTGATAGGAAGGAATTTCTTCCCTTCAAGTGCTCCAGTCTTTGCTCAAGAGCTATCATAACACTAAGCACTTAGTGGCCTTAGGTCAAAATTTTTGATGGAGCATTACAAGTCTGTTTAGGTTTTCTTTAATGCCTGTGTGCTCATTAAGGACCATTTTGAAGTCTGTTACTGGGAATGAATGATAAAATCCGTAGGTGCCTTAGCCAACAAGGTGTTTCCTTGTAGGTGTTTTTTAACTGCCCTGTCCAACAGGATATTAAATGCTGCAGAGGGAAACAGGAGTACATGCCACGCCAAAAAGACCCTTCTCAAATGGAGAAGGGTGGAAAAGTTTCTGCAGTGGAGCAGAAAGTCACATGGAAGTGAAAATCATTCTGGAATGTAGTTATTTTACTCTTGTGATGTGCCTTTCCCTGATAAGAGAGACAGTCATAATGATCTAACTTGGTTTAAGCTTGAAGTACTCTTCTTTTAAAAATCTCAGTATGAGTTCATATTTCCTTTCCCTATAAAAAGGGACAAACAGGAGCAAACAAATCTGAATCCTGGCAGACACAGAAGCTGTTTGTATATTCCCTCTGCTAACAAAGTTGACTACAGGGAGGATAACTACAGGCTTCTAAATGTCTAAAATAGTATTTGAAAGATGGTTTTTTTAAGACTGAGCAGAACAAATGTTGATTTACAATTTCATTTCCAGTTACATCATCATGATGTAGAAAATCACAGTGACGTAACAACCTCAAGTGAGCAGAGTATAGGATGTTAAGCCAAAACAGCATTTGTGTGCTATAAATATTCTTGGGCAGTGCTAACTGATTTTGAGCTACAGGAAGGAAGTACCTCTCTTCTGGAATAAGAGACGGTCCTGAAGTCCCTACACATGATTAAGATCAGTCACTTAGCATCAATTAGTCAATTGCAATTAGTTACTACTAATGGGTTTTGTATCCAGCCTTCATTCATTGTAGACCCTACCTGCTAATAGGAACAGATTAGTGGCTCAGCCAGGGAGGCCAGAGGCCCCAGTTCTTAATAATATAATTTATTATTAAGAGTAGTAGGTTTATGGTAGTGTTATGTATATGCTATGAGAATACGAAGGGGGCCTGCTAAATCTCAGTAACTTAGTTCTGTACCTTTGAAGTCAATAAACTGCTGTAAGTAGCAGAAGCAAGATCCTGCCTATGCTGTGCCATGAACTTATTTTCAAATATATCATGCATACACTCCTTCAGGTTTAGTTGTCGTTTTCAATGTGTAGAGTATTTTGGGATGCAGAAGCTATTTCTCACAGGATATATTGACAGAACTTCTTAAAATCATTCCAATTTTAACTCAGGTTTTGAGATGTTCATGTTGAGAATGCATTTGTTGTTTTTGCATGACTTGTAGTTTAGCTTCTTGATTTGGTTACAATACTGGCTGCTTATCTCACAATTCAGCAAAATGTCCAGAGTCTATCATGAGCCATGTCAGACTCTCAAACTCGTAAGTGAGTAAGGTTGGCATAAAGATGTTTCCTAACCAAGGCTGGGACTTTTCCAGGACTTTGCTGCGTTTGGTACTCATGAATATAAAATAGCTTGTGGCAGGGAGGGCACAAGGGAGCATGAAGATGGGATCAGGGCAGAAAGATGGCCAACAGTGTCACAGTGATGGTGTGTAGAGAAGGACCCACTGGTCAAGCTGAGCATGTAGGGATGCCATGGTTACTAAATAGCACTTTGCAACTTGCTTGGAGGCAGTTCCTGACAGGTGACTTTGCTACTGCCTGTGATTTCAGAAGCTGAGTCTCTGAAGCCAAATCAGACTATCTCCCAACTCGCCTTTTCTTCTTCTATGGTGTAGTTCAGCTTTCTGTTTCTGTTTTCTTTGGTGTTCAGTCCTGGACAGCTTCATATTTTCTTGCAGTGTTTTGTGGTATCTTTAGACACAGCTATTTCTAATCCTTCCTTTCATTAAGAAGTTTCTTAAAGGGAAAATTGTGTTGCTTTTATTATGTAAAAATATAACAGAAATTTGCTTTAATTTTGGATATTCTGCCCTCCAATGATCATTTGCAGTTTCTGGATAACCTTCAGTGTTTGTCTTAGGATGGTGTTAAAAAAGTCAAGGCTCCATTACATACTTACATTAGAAGTCTTTCCAGTCGGGAAAGGCTGCTTTGCTTCCCTCTGCTTTGTTACTGACTCTATTTACAAACTGTGTCATTAGACCTCTTTAACAATGAGAAGCTCGCTATCTAAAACTGCCCCAAACTTAGGAGGGACAGGAGTGAACGGCAGTGTTGGTCCTCTGACCGTGACTCTAGAAATAGTAATAGCAGTGGTAATAAGGTGGTAAGGGTAAACACTGGAAATTGTCTGGAAGAACTACACCATTCAGAGAGCACCCTGAGGGAAACCTCCCTATCTAAAGCTCTTCAAGAATTTTTGCAGAATTATCACTCCTTGCTCCCACATATCTCACCCTTCTGGTAGGTTTTAACTGCAGACACCTGTATTAATTGGGCCTTCATCTTGAACTGAATGAGGTGTTCTACTTCTCTGGTACATTCATGATCTGGAACTAGGACTAGGAATATAAGACCAGCAAATAATTTTTGTTTGAGTGGATTTTGAGCCAGATGTTAGGTGGTAGGAATACCTGTGCCCTGAGCCATTGCTGACTTGGTTCTCCACCTGGCCAGCTACAGCTGATGCAGAAGCACAGCATTTTAAGAGATGGACAGTTAATTGCTTCGTTCCTAAGGATATATTTTGTATAAGCTTTTAAAAATCTAGCAGACTTTCGTATCCACTACACAGTAGTAGCTATCTGTTTAAATGAATTTATCTATAAAATCCAACACCAGGGGAAGCATTTGTAAAAGTTTGCTTTTCTTTCATGTCTCCTTATTGTGCATTAAAAAGGGCCAGGAATTGGACGTTCACAAAATAGTTAGGCTGTCAGTGAATGAAACATGTCAATTCAGGTTTGGCCCGAGTCGTTCTGTACACAGATGCAAACATATGCCACTGATTGCAAAAAATTTTAATTTATTTGCTGTTTGGATAAGGAAGCTGAAGCTGCGATTCACATGTTTCTGAACTGAGTGCACTGGGATGGGATAACCATCTGTCCTGAAAGGGAGATGCTCAGCTGTATGTGCCTACTGATGGTAAGACAGCTTACTGGCTAGCAGTCTCATCGAAGCAGTTGCCAAAGGTTTAAGAGTACACAAATAAAAATGAGTTAAAGTGACCATTTTTAAGGGAATTCTGAAGCTTTTAAAGAAAAAGCAGTGTTTGTGAGTGCAATAGTCCTGCTTCAAGTTCCTTATTTCAAGCTAAGCTTACCAATTTAATTTTAATCCCTTTCAAACGCCTTGGTCATGCTTTGAAGATAGCAAACCGCCCCCTCAAGCTCTGAAGCTGAGCACTGGCCCTTTTTGTTTCCACAAGCCGAAAATAAAGTGTTCGCATGAGCTCATTTACAGAGAGTAGAGTTGGCAGCCTTATCAGGAGAGGAGAAAAGAGCTCTGAAGATGAAAAGCTATCGCTGTGACAGAAGTCTTTATTAGGTTGGGCAGTAACGGTACGCAGTGTACACGGGATAAAGTGATGGCTACCTAGAGCATTTAGGGAAAACCAGAAGAGTAATAATGTTTTATGTTGTTCTTAGACTGGCTTCTTTGGTGATCCCTTTGGCCTAGGGATGTCGGGATTGAAAAAGGGGACTAAGTAAACGGAATACTGTCTGTACAATCTACAGCCTCTGCTGATCACAAAAAAGAGTGAGTCAGAAAAAGGAAAAGTAAAGATGAGCCATTATGTAGTTTCATAATCACTCAGCATTCCCTATTGTGGCAACCCTCTGCTATAGTTTGCTAGGAGACAGACTTTGATTGAAAATCCCTTTATCCAGTTTCACACATATGTCAAATCCCATTTACAACAAATATTTCTGTTGTTGAAATTCACGTATTTCGGGACGTTTTGTTATATAATACAGATGATATACAAGATCAGCTTTATAGTGATAATAAAGTTTAATTCCACTAATCTTCCCCGTGTCATTGACAACCTATATGGCTTGTTGTTGTTTTTACTTCAGATTTTTTCCTGTTCATTTGTTAGATTTCCTTCTTCATTAAAGATTGTGTCCTCTTGCTAACCCAGGATTAAAGCCATGGCAACATTTTGTAGGTACAACGTCTTCACAACCTAAACCCGTTAGAATTAGTGGTACGTTAGCTAAAAGAAAAATAAGGGATAACTAGTTGTTTCTGTGGTTCTTATAAATTTCACAGCTGCTATGAAATTCCAAATAGAGACCTGTATTGCTTTTATGGGTATCTCTGCCCCCCAGTAAAAGCAAAAAAGGCTTTACTTGAAGTTTTGAATTGCCTTCTTTAATGCCTTTAAACAATAGACCCATTTCTTCATTTAATTAAAACAGTAAAAGTTGTGGCTCAACCATACAGATTGATAGAGGACTGTAATTGATTTGGTTCATTTCTTTTTTTTTAATCACAATTAACAATAAAACACAGTGCATTTTGCTGGAGAAGTAACTGAGTAAAAAACAATGAAAAAGAAAGATAAATGGCACTAATACTGCTTACATTAATTAGGAGGGTATATTGGATATTATGCTGGAAGAAGTCTGCAATTGGGCTTTTAGTGGCAGGGGAGTTTCAGTTGCAGTTTTCTCTGAGTAAGGACTGCAGGCATTTGTTCATCAGGAAAACTGTGTAAAATTGCTGGATCCTAATAACAGATCTTTGTGCAGTGGAACATGGCACTGATCTCTAAGTGTGTCCTCAGGTAAACTGTTCCATAATAAAGAATAAAGTGTGATGGAAAACCTTCTCTTGAAAGACAGACTTACTAATTTTTTCCCGGGCTGTGTCAAGTTCCTGTATTTGAGTGGAAAAAAACCACCAATATTTATTGGTCCTACATCCAAATTAAATTTTTAAAGGGTTTTCAACAGTTGTACATCAAAACTGAAAGGGAGGGAGAACATGTCCACAATCCAACTGAATTTTTATATGAGGTTCTTGCACCTTTACAATAGTTTTGTTCCTTCACTGTGCTTACTTTGTTGCTAATCAGTATTTAGTCTGCTTCCTCACATTAATAATGTAAGTTGAAACTAGCACTAAATAACCCACTTCTTTTTTTCATGGTGTCTATTGATGAATGAAAAGGACATGAAGGAATTCTTTGTCTCACCCTAACTATTCTCAGTGGAGGAATTTCTAGTCTAGCCATTGATCTTTGCCATTGGCAGGATTGACCCTGTTGCAACTGCATGTAATAAGATGCGTTTTCTGTCCTCATTTCCAAACTGACGTAGTTTTACGCTTCTTAAAATCAAATAATATACATTAACCAGTTTGGCATTGTACTTTTGTGAATCGCCATTCATTTCAGGATTCACGACATGTGAGAAGTACCTAGAAAGTGTTTGATTATGGCCCAGTTCAGCAGCAGTAGTCTGAGATGAGCAGGTAAATCTCTTTCACTGCGGGTTGCATTGGTTCATGCAACTGCCAGCACAGGCAAAATTTCTTCACTGATGCTTCAGACCTCGTGTGCATAACACTTAACCTGCTCGTTTGTTTGTTTGTTATTGTTGTGAAGTACGTTCATGGTAGAAACTTTTATTTTCAATTCCCTTTTAAAGCTCGGCACACGGAGCCTCCCTTTCTTACACACATGCTGCCAGCGGAGGATTGTGTCTAGATAAATTATGCCCTCTCTTTCTTAAACAAGATTAAAGAGCTTCTCCGGCTGTTAAGTATCCAGCACTTGAAATATCAGTCTGTTTAGTTCACTGTGGCAATTGCCAACTGTGTGGAGTTCTGATGAGGACTGTATACCTTAGTGGTACAATGTACAACATGGTTTAAGAGATGTAAAGTATAGAGAGCATTTTTTGATGTTTAGCACAAAGATGAAAATCCGTTCCTCAGAGTAGAATCATTAGAATGGGACAAATAAAAAACAAGCATATGAAAAGCTTTTTTACTCTGTTTTACATATTTATGTAACTACAAGGAGAATTTCCTCATCTTTTAATTAGATAGGTTTGAAAATGAAAAAGCCCATGCAGAGGTTTTAAAACCTGTTTTGGTGCTGTTTTGTGGAAATGATTTTGAATAAAAAATGTGCTACATTGTTTCAGATATAGGACAGGTGCCAATCAAAATCACAGAATTCTGGCTCTGAATTTATTTGAGGTTTAGGATTTTTTTGACGTGGAATTAGTAATCTTTGTTCTGGAAAAGTTATACAAAAAATTTACTTTGAATGTAAAAAGAAAAGATTATCAATATAAATTTTGCAGTGCATTCTCTTTTTTTTTTTCTTTTGTGGGCTCATAAGCCTAATTTAAAGGTCCAGTTAAAACTAAAATTCTGCCGGGTTGATGGATTTAGGATATATGGCCCAGTTTCGTGTTGATCTAGTGCTTAACTGCAAGTTAACCTAGTTTCAAGAAATGTGCAAATACCGTCACTGAGAGAAGAGTAGACCCCACAAAAATTTGGCACAAAGTAGAGATGTTTATTACACTTCCACTCTCCGTGGATAGTTTGAAAAGAAGATCACGGAGCAATCTAAAAGGAAAGGCAGAGGCTGGAGAGAATAATAAAGAGGTATCAATCCACCACACCACACCATCTCTGACACAATGGCATGACAAGTGGAAAATAACAACTCTGTAAAATAGGGAAAAGGCAGTAAAAAATGAATTGTGTTACAGTTTCTAAAACCTGCCTCAATTCAAGAAACAAATGCTCCTGAGCAGTGCCAAGGTGTACGATTTTCACATAAATCTCACATGTCAGCAAATGTGAAACCCTAAGAAACAGTGTCAGAAAATACCAGATTTGTTAAGACCATTGAGATCACTGAGTTAAGAAGGTCCCATCTCCAGTCCCAAAGGCCTTCCTCACAGGACACATCCTCAGTGCCGTGTGTTTTGATTTTCTCCAGTAAACGATATTCCCAGAAAACATAGTGATATTTCCTATAACTGATGCACAGTTTTGCTGTATATAAGCATAATTAGATGTATTTTCTTCAGTGGTCAGTTCCTTCCTTTTCTCCAGGTTTAACTAAATTAAGGCTTCAAGGAAGAACATTTGAATCAGTTTCCTTTGAAAAATACAGGCAAGATCTTATTCCTGTTACGGCACTTTATAGTGGTGCAATAAAATGTGCTTTCTTGTTCAGATTTCTCTGCATGTTTTTGTACCATTCTTCTGAATATATCATGTCCAGATTAAAATTAGTAGAAAAGAAACATCTAAAAATGGATCCAAATTAAATACTTTCTGGAACAAATGAACACATTGCAGAAGGAGGTTCTGATCCAAAAAAGAGGTTCTAAGGTCAAGGAGAAGAAAAGAAAAAGGAGAAAGAAACAGATTTGTTTTGATTAAATAGCAGTCCTAGGTACAGTTTTGGATCTTGTGAGAGTGATGAGGAAATGCAGCGATGGGCAGAATCTAAACGTGGAAAACTGAACCACACAGAGACTTTATTTGCCAGTAGCTCCCCAGACCTTTACTTCTTGGGTTTAGTTTCCTGTATTTATATTAATAATTGCCTTTGTAAGGCAGGATAAAAGAGTGAGTAAGGAATTTTGACTCTTAGCTTGTATTAGTCGTTAAGCAATGCAGTGCCATTGGTGTGAGTTACACTGTGTTGTGCAAAGCACACACAGCCTTTAGTGATCACTCTCTGAAGATTTCCTGCTGGAGAAAGAGAAGTGTACTCACTGCAGGGCATTTTGGATCTTGAATCTCCTCTTCATTTAAACCTGTGTCTCTTTTCCTGATCACAGAGTGACAACAATGACATTTTTCTCATGAGGAACTCACAGAACCCAGGGAACTCGTCTATGCTCAGGCACAATTTGACTGCCCTTTGTACCCAGTTAAGAAGTTAGAACTTACGTATATGTGCATCTGTTTCTTTGTGCTTTCTTTGGCCAGATCAAGTAGAATAGATTAGTAATAAAAATAAATTCTATGTATCTTTCCTTTAGATATCATTTATAGTTTCATAATCTGGCTTTCAAAGGAATGAAAGAAGTCTTGAAACTAAATAATGGTTATGTTAAATGCATTTCTGGTACTCTTGGCAATAGTATCAAGTAAATATTTTTCATGTGATCTCTTTCCACTTTGCATTAATATTTTAAGTTGTGATTGTCCTCCTTTGACCTAATAATTTCATTGTCTTCATATGATTATGAAGATACATGAACGTTTCAAGTACAATCTTCCGTGAACTAGCCTATGTACTTTGACTATATAGGCAGGAAAAGTGAACTTAAAATTGCAGAATGTTAGGAGAACTTGCATTTAAATGATTGTTCCAGAAGGCAAAAGAACAGTATCGCTAGTAATTCCAAATTTTAATATTTCAATCAAAAAACAATAAAGGAAGAAAAATAGTGCTAAAAGTAAGCCCTGCTCAAATACGTCAGGAGGAACTACAGTAACAGGTGAAGGGCACTACGTATGTCATGGTAAGAGACATTGGAAAAGGTGTTTCATAATATGTCCAAGGCTCTTTTTGCAAGAAACTTTGGATCTCTAATAAAGATGCAATATAATTCGACTGTTACTGAATTTTATGGTGATCTAGTGGTGATCATGGAGTCATAGAATCATAGAATATGCTCAATTGGAAGGGGTCATTGAGTCCAACTCCAGGCCCTGCACAGGACATCCCAAGAGTCACACCCTGTGCCTGAGAGCATTGTCCAAGTGCTTCTTGAACTCTGTCAGGCTTGGTGCTGTGACCACTGCCCTGGGGAGCCTGTGCCAGTGCCCAACCACACCCTAGGTGAAAAACCTTTATAACTACGAGAAAAGGCGTGGTTGGATGTTGCAGTGGAAACCACAAACACAATTTTGGATCAAATTGTACACACACTTCCTGGTGAGGTTGCTCAAAACCTGTCCTTGGACGAGGATTATACACATTTGTTCAGTTTGAGGGTGCTAGTTATAAATACCTTGAAATACTCTTCTAGCTTTCTATTTGTGGGTTTGTTTCATTAAGTTATTTTATACATAACCTGTCATCTTTTTACTCAGTAAATTCTACTCTTGAGTCTTAATGTCTTTTAAATTGGGTGTCACATTCTGTAGGAATGTATAGTGATATGTTTAAAAGAAAAAAGAAAGAAAGAAAGAATGAATCCAATGTATGCGTTTTAATGGAGGGAAGAGAACTTGGGGACATAAAGCAGAAAACTTGGTATTTTTTTCCGAATGCTGGGTTGCTTTCAAAGTCAATGAAAGGAAAATCTTGGCTCTTCCCACCCTTAGAAGTAGCTTTGGAGAAATGTGCATACTTCAGTAGAGCTATAATAGATTTGCAGTGCATCGAGTGAGAAGACCTTGGTCTCCTGTTTGGTAGATATTCTTTTCATGGCCCCTAGAAAAACAAAATATGCGTGTGTTTAGCATTGCACATGGTGAATATTCCTATCGAGTCTGCGTTCAGAAGGAGGGTAGAAGTATCAGTCTAAATAGACTGTGCTTGTCGGGAATTACTGACTTAAAGCTATTTATTTTTTTTATTCTGCGTCTGTTAAAATTCTATATAAAAAAATTTATGAGGAAATTTTATGCTTTATTTCCTCTTTTAAATAATGCTCATGTAATTATGTTGCCCAATTACTTGTATTAACATACCCTTGTACACTGTACGGGTTTTCTTCATAGCAGTTGCCACTACAATTTAAAGAAAAATATTCTCCTTAGACAAGCATCTTTTATATAAAGGCATTTTTAACAGGGAGGAGTTGCTTCTTGTGTAAAAGAATAATTCTTGTGACAAAAATTGTTGACCTTTTTTCTCTTTGTTTGGTTCATTTAGGCTGGCTAAAATTACATACATATTCATGTATTTTAATAAGAACAAAGCATTACTCTTGGATATTTTCCATAAATTTGTTCTCATAAGCAATTTGATAGACATCTACTATAAGTGTAATGGGGGAAGTTTACAGTAAATCAGTCTGCCTGGTTTAGAAAACTAGAATCTATGAACCCATTTCCCAAAGGCCCAGTGCTACCTGTGAGATTAGAAGAAAATTGTCACTGTTTCTGTTTTAGAGCAGGGGCACTTTATAATCAGACTATATATGTTTAATTGTTTAAAAAATTATCGTGTTTTATTGAAGTGAAATCAATTTACCTCGTAACATTAATTGTTTGTAACATTATAGGCAGTCAAAAAGTCTGGGAAATGCTGGGCATATTTTCAATTACGTTTTTCAGCTGGGATTTTCTGCATAGGCTCTGATCTGTTCCTGTTGCTAACCACAGAAGAGTTGTCAATATGCTGGTTAACCAATATGCTTCTGTATGGAAAGCTTCTAGCAGTAGTATCAATGAAGTGGTATCACTAATAAACCTTCCATTAATTGCTCGAGGAGTACCTCGAGATGAGACACAGAGGCCACAGGCAGGGTAGCCTGTCACTCCAGTGTGTCAGGCAGAATGTCGGGTTGTGAGGCTGGCAGGGTGTGTGAGCTAAGGTATAAATCACTCACAGTCAGGGCATGAATGAAGTGTTAAGCATGTTTGGGAGAATACTTAAAATTCAAAATGAAAAGTTAGATTTTTTTTTTCATTCATGGCCACAGGACTTTGTCTGTACCTGTTAACTCCTTGTGTGTCATTTTCATTTCCTTTGCTTTATGAAGAAGAAATACAAATATATACACTTGTTATAGGAATTGTAAAAATTTGTTCTTGTGTTCTTTTCACACTTTAGCTGATATCACCAGATATTATCTTAATATTTTTTTATGTGTGTTTATACAGTAATATCTCAGTCCTTTTTCTGTTAAGGGCAAAGAAGTGAACATTAGAAGATTAGCAAAATAGTATGCATATTTTAATCTTGCAATGTTCCACCACATATGATAGTTTTATATGCATCTACCCATATAACTCAGTTGAAGGGCTGCAGCCTTCTCTTGTAAAATTAAATAAATTAAAGAATTTATACCCTATTTTGCTCCTCACTTAACCTTAGCATCAGAACTTGATCAGTTAATTTTAGTGGTTTTCTGCTCAGCTTCACTTTCTGATTCTCATGTATGCACAATTCTTTGATAGTAGTATTCATGGAAGAACAGGGGAAATGTTATATACAAACAAAGGAAAAGGCATTTTTTAAAGATTTGTTTGAATACATTTATGTAAATACAGAAATACCTATTTAAAAATGTAAAGGCTTTGAGGTTTGGCAGCATTCCTTCAACCTAATCTTCCTCTGACACCTGCAATATTTTCAGTACTCTGGAAAATGCTGGGGCAAATGTTTGTACTGTGGATGGGATCATGGTCCTCCATTAAAGGCCGCTTGTAAAATCCCTTCCTTGCAAGGGAATGGGTTTACCTCCCACATCCAGAAATCATAATATATGTAGAGAACAGATCTCCTTTTTTGTTTCCATCTTTCAAAGCAATCGTACAATTGTAATGCTACAATCGTAATAGGAAACAATTTCAAAAGTTAGATATTTTACATAATTTTCTTTATTTTACTGTGCTATGTCTTGATTTGATGCCCCTCTAGCCACTACATTTGAGAGTTTCTTTTGTTGCTGAGCAGTCATCACTTTAATGCACTGCATATAATGAAACAAAAAAACTTAATTTTTTTTTCCCCATTAACGCTGAGATTTTCAGGCAGAAGCAACACTGAACAAGAACATGTTGTGATGTGCTGTGTCAGTACCTTCCAGTCTGAACATACTAACCCAGATCACTGTTTTTTCCCTACCTAAATAGCAGACAAAGACAGTACTTTTTAAAATAAGCAACTGCTCAGACAAATCAGAAAGGGAGTAGAAACCAGGAATTTCAGATTCCTGACAGTCATAAAATGTGCCCATCTGTACTATGTACCCATGTAAGCCACTGTTGAACTTTACTCTTGTAGCAGGCAGAATTGTAAGAAACAGAAAGTTGCAGTACGTGGACAGGAAGTGCAAAGTACAGAAAAGCCCTGTCATTTGCCAAAGACATCTGAAACTAGTAATATAAAATCTTCTTTTACCTTGAAGTTAGAATTATCTTGCAGTTGTACTGCAAGATTACTCTGGGGCTCCAAATGAAACCCTGCTGTGTAATTCCTATCTAGTCTTTAAAAACATTTGCAAATAGAGTAACTATACGGAAGGCAAAATGCTCATATTTTGGCTGCCAGAAAGCCAAGAAGTAAGAATATCTACCACATCTTCCAAGTCCAGATCATATTTTCATATAAAGTCAGTGCAGAGGTTTAAAAGTACTTGTTTATTTTAGCATTAGACTGGTGTATGTACTCATTAAATTACTTCAGGTATTTTCCATTTAGGAAACTTTCCTAGTGTTTCCATTGCAGTCTTCTGTGTAAGTCAAATTGAAAAAGTATACTTAAAAACTTATAAATCATGATAAAATGTAATTAATGCTCAAAAAATGTGTTGGCTGCACACAGAAGCTAAGACATGGTGTAAGCTTCTTGGGCTGTTCTCCCGTTGTGTCCCCTGCTCTAGATTCTGTAGAGCCATACAATAGCATGCAGAAGACAGAGGGAAGAAGTTCAGAATTCTGCCGAACCTTCTGAGGAAGCTTGAAGGATCAAGTCTGAAATGGATGTGGTTCCACAAATCATTATGTTACTCTTTAAAAGAATAAAGAAAAAGCAGAGAAGAATTGCATAGGGTTTCACCAAAAGAAGTTTAGCTCATAATTACTTAATACATAAATATGAGAAAGATTGCGGAGATAGGGTTGTTATGGGTGTACTAAGAGAAAAGACAATGTCAAAATGATGTTTTCATTAATAAGCCTAGGAGAAGTCCAGAATTCTGTGAGAACACATATGTTTCACTGAGGCCAATTTAGACTCAAGTGTCATTATAAAGCCATCTTAGCTGTAAAGGTAAGTCTGACTTAATTTGCCAGATGAGTGCAATTTGGAAAGTAAATTTTCCTTGTCCTACGTTGTATAGTTCATCACAGAATGGCTGCTCCTTGAGGAAGATGAGAAAGATTTTGTCCCAAAGGGAAAAAAAAGCAGACCAACAGCCCCCCCCCCCCAATCATATTTGTTAGGGTAAAAAACTTGATATTTCAGTAAATTTTAGATCTGTTTTAAAGCTCTAGTATGATGAGCCATCCTTTAGTTTTCTCTGGTTCTGTTCCAGCAGAATGAAATTACTCCTTGTACGTAGAAATCCAGATTCTAAATGGGATATTTCTTAGTCCCAGTAGAACTGATATTATTTTGTATAACTGTTTCAACTCACACTATTAAGAACTTTCCCGTGACTTCTGGATCACAGATTAATTCCAGAATCCCACATCCTCCAAGTCACTAACTGAAATATTGTGAAACTGCACATTACTGTATCTGAAAAGGGTATTGAGATCTTGCTCATGCTGCTGGCACTTCACAGTCCGATTATTGTAACGCATTTCATTTCAATCTTCCCTTCTCTCTCGAGAGTTGCCAGCAAATGGTCCAGAACTTCAGTTAAACTTCTTTTCTATTAGAGTTGTCACCAGCATAACTCCTGAATTCTTTATAAGCTCTAGTGATGTGATCTAGAATACAGGCCTGCTTTTGACCTTCAGGCATTGGCATGGCCTTGCTCAAACTTACTTTTTGACCTTTCTGTCTCCTGACGTTCTGTGCCCTCTCCTTGGATCATCAGCCAAGCTGCCTTTCCCGGTCTGGGCTTGTCACCTTTAAAGTAATGGTTACAAGTGTATTGATGCAGTAATGACTTTACAGCCCAGCAAGCTCCACTTCATTAAATTGGTTGTAATTTGAACTCTGAAACAAGATAGCATCTTCTGTAATTATATTTAAATAAATTAAGGTTAGAACTGTGGTATTTAGTTAGTGATAGATTGCCTTTATTTATTCTTATACCTTGTCCCAGGACATTGTATGCATAATTAAAAAAATAAGGCATATACTCTCATATAGTATGGTTATGATATATAAGCACATTGACATGAAATTTAATGGTGCAATTAGCAACAGTATTTTCTGTGTTATTCATAAAAGCTGTTGCAGTATTTTACACTGCTTCCTAGTAATTAGTATATTAGTAATCCAGGTGATGGGGAGAGAAGTATTATGTAATGGTAACTGCTTCATTTCAGAAACACCAGGGCTTTATGTATATTCAGCCTTAGTTCTGCGTTCCTTTTCCTTTGCAGTTTACAAATATGCACATTTTGCTGCAACACAGGCTCTTCTTCACTTTGGAAGAGGGAAGGAAAAGAAGTGGAAGCTGTAGAACCTGTATTTACTGGCCTAATTTCAGTCTCTTAAAATCAGCTTGAGTCTAGCATAATTCCACTGAAAATCTGGTAGTATAACACTCGGAAAAGATAAAATTTAGGCACTAGTAACTGAGTGCATAGAGTGTATCTCTTCCAAAAAAGAGATATTTTTTTTCTAAGTTCTTATGTGAAGTGTAAAAATATTCTTTTGTAATATTTGAGAGCTAATCATGGGATAATGGGTGTTGCATGTTTAATGCAACAGTGTAGCTGTCATGTTTTTCTTTTTTTTATTTTCTTCTTTCTTTCTGCACATTCACCTCTTCTTGAACAGAAATAAAAGGTTCAAGGCTTGTCAGCATCAGTTTATAGATAGCTGTTTAAAAATAATGAGGTATTGGGTATTGTAAGGCTCAGGGCTGTCTTGCCAGACTCATTTATTTCCATTCACCTTTTGTCAGAATTGCAGACAGAAGACATTCAATTAAAACTTGTCACCTGTTGCGTGTGACCTAATTTGTATTTGTGAGTGTCACAGATTAGGATACATATGGAGCCATTTAAAAATGTGAAGCAACAATAGGATTCTTAAACATTTTATGCCACATTTTCTTCGTGTGAACATCTTTGTTTATGGACTGTTCTTCAATGGAAATCACTTGGGCTAAGAAATAATAGAATTTATTTACACAAAGTCTCATTTACATGGGAAAACTAAGGGGATTTTATTCACGTTCTTTTGTGGTTTAATGCATAAATGACAGTGCACAAAATTTCAGCATGTAGATGATTAGTTCATGCAAAGTTAATGTTCCTTTCAAGGGAGGTTGAGTACTGAGCTGTGTAAGTAATGCATTTATCAGTTCTTTTGTCAAACTGAAAAAAACAAACCACTGGGCTTTAACTTAGGAGATGTTTTTATCAGTTCCTTTGCACAACTCTAGCCTTCTCATCCTCTCCCCCCAGGACAAAAATGAAATTTCCAAAATACTGCTTACATTTGGTTGCCTAGAAACTTTATTATTAAACATAAGCAAAATCTGAATTATTGGTTTGAAGCACTTGTATTGCAAAAGTAGTATTTTTCTCTTGATTTTTCAAACTGGAACAATTCACTAAGTATTTTAATTAGCCCAATTACTTGGGTTTTTTTAATAGTAAACTGGTTTTTGCAAATCATTGCAGAGGAACTTATAAATTACACAACTCAAAGTGACAGATCAAGTTAGATAGTAAAGTAATAAACACCAGGGGTTTTTTCAGTCACTTATATGGGTCAGTTCATGAATTAGTTGTTTTATAGGCACCTCTTGAGAATAGCCAATTTTATCCCATATTAAAAAAATACTTTTGGGTCCTAACTGAATGTAAAGTAGGAGGGTGATTTTTAGAGTACCTATGCTACTCTAAATAATGTGATTAATTGTGCAGATGGCTATAGGAAGACAAAACACTGAAGTCTTCCCTTGCTAATTGTTAATTCAGCCATAGATCAGGAAAACTTTACCGTGAGTCATAGCTTATATCTTCTTTGATGAATTAGGGCTCTGTTTTCAAAATATTACCTGCCTAGTAGACACATATTTTACATCCCTAGCTGAATTTTTACCTGCATAGGGTATTATCCAAATACTTTGTAAACTGATTGCAGAAGCTCTTTGGCATCCTTGTAATTCAGCATGTAAAACAAGTATGCAGATCCAGAAAAAAAGATAGGTCATATTGTCCGATTTCTTTAGCTGTGTTACTTTTCTGCATGTTTCTACTGTATTGAGAGAGGTCTTCCATAGTTTAAACTATTTTTTCCACTGCAAATCTTTCAAGACTGTAGGGCTAATGCGCTGGACTCTAATCCCAAACTATAGAGTTTGCTTAAGTGTCTAAAGAGTATCTAGATGACTGTGCATTCTTAAATCTCAATACATTCTGTTTGTGTTCATGGTGGAAAAATCAACTAGTTTTTCTGGTTTATGTAAATAAAAGCAGAACACAGAGTTTATAATATTCACTCAAGCTTCCTCAGCAGTCTTAGAAATAATCACAGTTAGTTCTAGTGAACTGGAACACTCTATCAAGACGTTGTCCCAAGAGAGAACCACATTGGACCCTACTATTAAAATTATTTTTGTGCTTTCCAGTTCTGCTGTTAATCTGGAAGGTTTTTGCCTCTCTACTGATACTCCTCTGGAGCTTGGAAAGATGCAGTTATGTGGGTATTCATTCTTACCTGTCTCACTGTTGAAGACGGTGCTGGGAATCTTGAAGACATCTGTAGAAAATGGATTGTTAGCCAATTACATATCTCAAAAAATGAGATAGGCATATTTTACATACATATCAAATGCTATGTTAGAGGTGGAGCTTGCCAGAGTGGCATTAATGTAGAACATATCAGCTCACCATGAGTCTCTTATGTAGGGGGAAGAGGAAGGGAGCAGAACATGAAATTCCTGAAGGAAGTCAAAATTGCACATTCGAGTCTGATTTCAAACCTGTTCTTTAGTGATGTACTGGAAGATAAAGAGGGGTTTTTGATTTATTCAGATATTAATTCATATTTAAGTGAATTAGATTTTTTTTTCCAAAATAAAAAGCTCCCCCAATTAAAGGTAGCGAACAATTTCTTACAGGCAGTCCTGGTGTTGGTAGGCCTTGATTTGAAGGATTGGGCTAATGCCTACCAGTGTAGCTTGGGAATTCCTTGTGGGTATAGAGCTCTATGGAAAGGACAAAATGTTCATGGGTCAAGTGAACAACTGAATGCTGGAAGCTTGTAGCCAAGGTAAGAAGGAGGAATGGAGAAGAAGAATAGAGGTAGATGATAAAGGAGTAAATAGTGTACTTTTAACAAGGGTTGGATCTGTATGGAAAATGAGATGACATGGTTAAATAGTACTCTCATACTGAGGACCTGAATTGCAAAATGAATAATATAGTGGGATATGAGCAATCTTTTTGATTATGTAGCATCATCACAGTGGGTACCTGTCCTACATGAGGTCTTCAAGGCAATGTGAGAAAAGGACCCCAGAATAGGAATAATAATTTACTTTTTTATTTGCAAGGGAGGAGCAGATGAGGAAATGAATTCAGGTTTGCCTGTGTTAAGTTTGTTTAGATTGAAATAGCTGGTGGGGAGCTTATATGGTACTTCAGCCCTGGCCTTCAGTTGTTTCTGTGCAAGACTCTGTGAATACATTTAGTGTAGAGTAAGTGCCCAATGTGATTTTGTTGTGTGTTGCGTAGCATTTGATAGAAATCATGCAAAGATTATGTAAGGAACCAGGAGGTAAACTTTTTTTGTAGAAGGTTATGTAGTTACTATAAAAGCATTTTTTTCCCTCAAGAGCAGCTGGAGAATTTCTCATGTTGTATCAGTATGTGTAATCGCTTTCTTTTAAAAGTTAGCTATTGCATTGATTTACATGGTTTCCATCTCTCCATGTATTACAGTTCGACAGTCCAACCCTCATCTTCTGAGATTTGTAAGTCATGTCTAAATCTCTTGACTCCCCGTCACTCCTGAACAAATGAGTTCATGACTTGTGCTTGTCCTGAGATGTAAAATGAATGTGTTGCACTTGAACATTGAAAGTAACTGGTTTCTTAACTGGTAGCAAGCCTGTTCTTCCTATTTCTGCCATGTGGTTGTCCTTGATTTTCCCATTAGGGTTGTTGGTTTTGTTTCTCTGTTGAAGGCTTTTAAAATGAGCATGTGAAGAATCAGCTTCCTTGTGTGTGCGGTGGAGCTGTGTTCAGTGACATGAAAGGATGTTTTGACCCTGGAGAACTGTAATCATAATACATGCAGTGCAGTTCACTGGGAGATGTTACGTGATTTTTCCTGGGTGGAGTGGGTATCTTTCTTTTCACTTCATGGTTGAGGACTGATAGGGTGAGTGAACTGAGATGCTGAAGATTTTGTGAAGCCACAATACACAGTAGAGCTGAAGCAGAGGTCTGCTTAATTTCTCCAGATGTCACAATATTCTCCTTAATAGTCTGAATACAGACTGTGTGGAATTCAGTTACATCTGTGACTGTAAAGCTCCTCCTGCCCCAAATGAGGATTTTTGTGGACAAAATTATTTTTATTTCTTCCCTTTGTTATTCTAACAAAGGAGGCATCAGTTGCTACTGTCTTGAGAGCAGATAAATGTACCTTTATGTAATGAATTCTCTCATACAAGCTATAGGAGTTACAGGGCAATATGCATGCGTATGCTCCAGAACCTCTGGATTTCAGTTTGCTACCTGCCAAATTCCAAAGTTTTTATGGAATGTCAGATGGGTATGGTTTCTTAAGCAGTGTGTTGTGTTGTGTTTACTTCTATAAAGACCCTTGGGAAGTAAAATACCACTTAGGGTGTGTTAGATTATCACAAATTGATTCCAAAGTATCTACTTTCTTACAGTACTAGGAGCAAGGAAATCTTAGGAGCCAAAATGATGGTAAACTCTATCAGTTTTAATGGAAGGGTTATAAATCTCTAATTTATAGTCTATGTTACATTATCAAAACTGTTTTCACATTAAAATTGGAATTAGTTCTGTTATAGACATATATAATGTAATGTAATTTTAAAATGTGCAATACAATTGCTCCCCAGTTATCTAGAAGTTGGGTTTTTTTTAAAGAAATCTTTATTTACAGATAGAGTGATATATATTAGGTGAAGGGATGGATCTAAGTAAAATTTTGCTATTGTGACATTTTTCTGTATTTCCTTCCACTGAGTATGTGAATGGCTTGAATGTGTATCTCATCTAATGCAAAGGAGGTAAAAAAAAATGTTCATCTTGGTAGATTTATATTATTTTAATTTAAGCTTCAGTTCCATTACTTTTTGATTAAACATACTTCTGTCTGATGCTATCCATCTTTTATCACTATGAAATCTGTTCCCAAGCAGAAAGAAGGATGGCATCTGAATTATGCAGAAATCATTTTCTATCTATTTTTCTTGAAATGCTGGGCAGTCTTTTTCATAATCCCACCAATATTGCATGTGGCTTGTTCTAATCCTCTGCCTGTTTCTGAATATTCAACTATCAAACCTTGGTCTTTTGTTATTTGTTTTTATGGCAAGGTATTGTCCTGGATGTCATTTGCTTCAGGTGTAGTTCAAACTCCTGATTCGAGTATGAAGAACAGTGAGTTATCTTAAGTTATGGAAAGATTTAAGGTGCAGTTTTTAAACTGTTTCTTCATGCATTCTTAAACTGGTAGTTCATGCATTTCTCAGTATACCTTTAAAAACGAACAAAAGTAACCATGCTCTGTTGATTGAATCAGCATAAATTTCATCAAACAGCTTAGACCACAGATCAGTCACAAGTTACATAGGTAACTACCATAAATAAGATTTCATTTATAATTATGCACTGACTTCTTGGGGCATGTGGTTCATTTGTGTTACTGTTTAAGTCATGTGATCCACACAAATTAAACTGGTGACATACAGTGAGAAATGTACTTCTTGGGTTTGATGGACTGACATACACAGTCTTCTGCAGTAAACCAAGTGAAATTTCACTGTTCAGTATAGGTGATCATTACCTGCTTTCCTGGTGAGCGAAAGCTGTTGAGCACTATTGTGTACAACTCACTGAGTTATAGCTGCAGGTGTCGGTTGTGTCATTAAAGCAAGCATCTCCTTCCCGTGTCAGTAACCCAGGAAATAAAAGCAAAAAAGAAACAAAACCACCCCAACAATAGTAGGCCTTGGGTTTCTGGCTAGTTGGCAAAACAGTCTTCCCTTACCAAAACCCAGTCAATCCTTGTTGGTTTTTGAGAAGGAAAGAGGACTGACAGATGTTTCCTGGTAACGAGACTGTGCTACCAGTGCAGATTCAGGGGCAGCACAAACTCTGTGCTGTGTTCTTGCTGAGCACATGAATTGTGACTTCTTTTGTGGTAGTTTCTCCTGCTGCCCAGAAGCCAGTTCTGGAGGTATTTTTGTGCAAGGGAGAGATCAGAGGGATGGGAAGTAGAAGACTGGGGCACAATAATAGCAATAGAAAATATACATAGAAGGAGGAGAGCTAAAATGGACAATGAAAGGAAAAGTAAGAAAGTGAGTTGCACTTTATTACATCGCTCACAGGGGCCGTTGATACATTAATGTTTCCTTGCATTCTTGTGTTGTTAAATCCATGTCATCAGGGACAGATTTTGCACTTGGTTTTACTTGTCCTGTTGCCCTGTATATGTGCCAAGTTCTTCAACTTCCCTGTTATGTTACTACTTGGTTTTAGTCACATTCATCCTGGTTGTCTGGAAATCTGCCTGGGTGACTCAGAAAGAAATAAAAAATATTTCCTTGTTCTGTAAGACCTACTGTCTTTCTACCCTTTCTCCTTGTTTCATTTTGTCAATGAGAACAGCTATAGCTTGTTTCAGGAAGGTAAACTCCTATATATCCATACAAACTGGGCAGCAGAATGCTGTATTGAAGGAATGAACAGTATGGAGGTAGAACACAAATGTTAATTCATCACTGATGACATCTAAATGCACAGCCATACAATTTCTTTCAAATCCTCATTAACAATTTCAGTCTTTAAGCCACATATATATTCTTATTTTACTAGGGATACTTACTTTGTATCCTCTGGCCATGTTAATCCATCTTAATTTGGTTTTGACTATCTAAACTGTATATAGAATTAATTGTTTCTAAAATCCTAATTCTTTGTACTTTTCTGCTCATAATGTTATGCTTCTATGTCCATGATGTTTATTACAGCTTTGAAATTCTGCTTCTGGCAAAGATGACTTAAGATTAGGCTCTTTCAAATGGAAACTAAACTTGTTAGCTGTTTTTAATAATATGTAAAAATGAATGAATGGTTTTAAATGAACAGGAAATTATGTTGTATACTTAGTCTTGCATGTGTGAAACTCTAAACTGCTTGCAAATACTTGTAATGCTAATTTCCTATGCTTTCTAAAATTAATCTTTTGAAATAAACATGCTTTTAATATAAATATTGGAAGGCAGGAAATAGGAGATTGTTACCTGAAAGGCATGCTCATAATATATTTAATTACATGGTTGCTTGTGTTTCCAAATGTAGGTGTGCGCCTAGACCGAGTACGTGGAGGTCGCCAGAAGTACAAGCGCAGAATAGATGCAGAGAACAGCCCATACCTGAACCCTCAGCTAGTTCAGCCAGCAAAAAAGCCATGTGAGTACACCACATACACAGCATTTCTCTCTGGGTGCAAGCTACTGACTCCTAGCCCTGTTTGCTAAGCTCCTTCTGAGTGGAACAAGGGTTTGGTCAGAAAATATTACCATGAAGACTGCATCAATTTAGCTGTTAGCAGGTTTTGTTTTAAATATGCTCATCTTTCTCAAGTGGAGTTGAACAAAGCGTGTTTTTACAGGTGGAAGTGTATAAAAGCATGGTTTATGCAGTGCAAATTTTACATTTACAGGTTATCTTTATTTTCAGTGGTACATAAAATGGTTCATACTGTGATCATTAGCTCATTGAAGCTTCTACTTTCAGATTTCACAAGAAAGTGATTTTTGTAGTTTTCACTAACTAAATGAGTTTGACTGCTCAACCTCCCAATGAAAATACATTAAGAGCCTCATTAATTTATACCTATAGATTAATACACTACCTAGCATTAGATTAAAACAGCAATATGCCACACTAATAACAAAGCAGAAATTGGTGGTTTGGGCTCTAGTACCCTCATGGATTTTTTTTGCTTTGTTTTGTTATGTTTTAATAATGTCCTTGATTGTATCTCGCCAGGCTGAAATTAAGAGAGAAAGAGATGATCATCTCACTGCTAAAATACAAGTTCCATCCTCTTTGCGATTAACTAAAAATAGTTAGGGGTTTTGCTTTGCAGCTTATATAAACTCAAGCAGTGACTGTACTAATTCCATGAAGTAAATTTAATAGCATTATAGCTGTAGTGCGGGAGGCTAGTGTATTACCCTGCAAAGACACACAGGCTGTATCAAGTGTTGTAAACTCTTCCAAATTCAAATGGGAGCACACACGTCCCGTTGCTCCTGCTGAGGAGATGAATTTGCTCCTAACACGGATAAATAAGCCAGTGAAATAAGGAGGGCAAATTCCTTCTTGTCTCCCATTTGCCTCTGCCCCTAAGTCTCTGACAACACACGTGGAAGTTTTAGCCCCTTGAAAATACCTGGCTGTATGGAAAATGGAATCTTTTTCTGATGGTGTTCCCCAGTAGGGGACGGTGCTGTGTACAACACGTTTGAGCATATGGGGATCTGGAGAGCAAATAAACAGTCTTTGAACTGTAAGTGAAAGGGCATTTTAGCTGTGTCAAAGAAAAAACAGCCAGTTTTACATAAAATTAAGGCTTAAGTGAACATATGGCATAGTTTCCTTTTGCCTTTCCAAAAAACATTATGCTGATTATATTCCTTCAATTGTCCAATCTGGCATCTTCTACTCAGCCTCCATAAGCTGTCCCACTGTTCTGTAAATACAATCTAGGGCTGCACTAAGCAGATTTTGCACATTATAATAAAAACTTTCTGATAATACAATAAAATTTAATAAACTCTAATGCTTAATTTCATTAGAGGTTTAGTTTTCCTGGGTGCACAGATTGTCAGTTTTTCATTTACTTGATATTGTCATTGAGTAGAAATGTTGATAGCCTAACGTACCAAAAAAAGCCAAGACCAAACAGACCAAAAAAAAAAAAAAAAATCCAACCCAAAAGACCCAAGCCCTTAAGATATGAACAGAGGTTAATGCAGTTGTACTGAAATACAAGAATCTGTGTAAACCCAAGATTACTGCAGTGTGGTGAATTACATTACCTATAAGGCGATAACTACACCGATTTCTGTAAGCCCCAGTTGTCTGAGATAAACTAACCTCCTCATAAATCATTACTCATTATCTGAGTGCCTCCCTCCGTTTCCCTTAGCTCGTCCAAGTACAAACAATTTTGTAACAAACATTTTTAAAACTTAATTTTCAAATCCTGACAGATAAGTGTCCAGACGTGAAACAGTTGAATCGGTTTTGTGTGGAAGTAGCCTGGGAGATTTTCTGGACCCTGACTGATAGTTTGTGCATAACAAAGGCACAGGAATGAAAATTGGGTTCGATTGATTCTAATTAGGGAAACATTAAATAAGATTTTCCTAGAAACAGTGCTCATGGCTATTCAATTTCCTGAGTGATGGAGTTTTCTGAGTACATTTAGAATTTTCCTATGTTCTGTGCTAATGCATGTGCCAATACGTGTAGCTTTTTCCCCCTATAAGGAAAGAGCAGGGGTTGGGAGGATCTTTCCTACACCTGCTTCTGAACTCCACTGTATTTTCCAGCTTCACTGTGAAATTTAATGCCCTGCCTGTAGATCTTATTGATGGCAAAAATAAAAAGGATTTGAGATTTTGCAAATCCTAGTCAAAACAGACAATATTCCTAAATTATCTACAGAATGCCATTGGTGAGGAACTTCATACAAGAATGAAAATGGTTCTTTGGCCATTTCTTCTGCTGCAGGGGAAAAAACCCAGAACTCGGGGATGAGAGTGCTTCTTCATTCATTTCTCATGGGTTAAAAACTCAAAAAGTACAAGTCCTCAGATGCGTATGTTTGGTTGTTAAGAAGCTGTTAATTAATTTATCCTATTTTCCTAACCAATTAAAAATATTGGAATTTGGGAAGAAGTAATGTTATCTTTTCTCACTTACATGTTTTCTGTGCGAAATTGAACAGGTTATGAAGAGACTGTTCAAAAAATAAAAAAATGTGCAAAGGCTGTTTGCCAATATAAGTTAAAACTACCATCTGTCATTTTTAAATAAGAATAGAATTCATTAATGAGTTTGATAATCAATAGACTGTTGAGATCAAGAATTGCATCAGTTGGTGTAGTTCCTATAGTTCATATAAACCATGAATATGTCCCCTTGTAATAAAACATGCTTGGTGTGAGGGTTTCCAGTTGGCTCTTGCACTTATTATATGAAGGACTAACATACATCACAACTTCTGACACACGTATTTGGAATAAGGCAAAAATTGTAGAGACAGTAGATTAGAATCAAGAAGTCTCTGTCACTAAAGAGCAATAAAGTATCAGAAATCATAATCGAGTATTTTATGGAAATATGTCATGGACTAGTGGGGATCCTCCCTGACAATGCTGGGCAGGTCACATCCTGGTCAGCTTCCATTGCAGGAGGACAGTGTGGTCCATCCTGTGACTTACATGAAGATGGGGAAAATTATAGTAATTCTGGCAGCATTCTCTGCACTCAGAAAATACTTGATGTCTTCTCACAGTGGAATCCCATTTCTATCAAGCCCTATAACTTTTGCTGTCACTGAAGGGAACAGATTTGTGTAAAATCACTAAAGGGTGCCATTTGGGCTTTAAATTCCGATGGTGCATTTGAGGTCAAAAGAGGTACCTACCAGGAAAAGTAAAATGTAAATATATTGGGAAGTACAGTAATGTACCCTGTATTAGGAGGCTTAATGAATTAGTCCTTTTCCCATTTTTCAGTTCTGCTTTCTCAGAGTAGTAAATCAGGCTCCTGTATAGAGATAAAATATTTCCATTGTGCCTTCACATGGATATAGTGTTCATTTTATGTTTATCCTACTTACAGAATAGCAACACCGTATTGTAAATCTTGTGGGCTCTTGTCTTTTTTCCTCTCTGCACTTTTCCATGTAACTTAATTGATTATTCCGAATAGATTTCACAAGTCATCTGGATGAAAAAATAAATATTTAACACATTAATGAAAATGCTATATAGATAAAAATAAGCAGTGTGTGACTACAATAAGGTATCATTCCTTGCACAAAACCAGTTTTCTGTGAGGTAGAGTTGGCATACTTTCGTACTTTGCTTAGTTTTACACTCTTTATTCTCTTTGATTTTATGGTTTTTTCCTGTTTAGAAATGAGAAGGAGATCATTAGTCTGGGTTTGTATGTAAAGAATGGTAGTTGGGTTGCTGACAGAAGTTACAGATTTCAGTGATTGACTAATTGCATATGATATTTACTCACTCAAAAATACCCCTGCCTTCAAGGGGTGGGATACGTTGCAGGTAATTAGATGAAGGCAAAACTTTTCTATTTGCACAGTCCAAAATACATTATAATGCATTAATCTTTCCCTATAAAGTTTGTACTCCAATAATAAAAGGGGATCATGTATTTTTATGTTCAATTAAATTTATTATCTTAAGAACGTACATGTCTGACTTCATAAACACTGTTAATGGATCAGATTTGTTTGTGCTGTAACCACGTGTAGAAGGCCATGAAGTTACAATATGGTGTAATTAGGTTCAGTGTCTTAAGACAAATTCTTGTGCACTTTGAAATCTGAGCCATCTGTTTGAAATGCAGAATGATGCTACTGGTGATCTTGTAATGTTCTGGACCATTTTTACAGATAACAAGATTGTCTCCCATTTGCTGGTGGCTGAACCAGAGAAGATCTATGCTATGCCTGACCCCACTGTTCCAGACAGTGACATCAAAGCACTTACCACTCTTTGTGACCTGGCAGACAGAGAACTGGTGGTGATCATTGGATGGGCTAAGCATATTCCAGGTACCTACAGTATTTATTGCAAATAGGTAACATACAGAAATCATCGCGTGGATTATTCTGTGCTGGTAAAAAATACTATTTTTTCTCTCCCTACAAGGCATAAAGTTTTTCTAAGGCTCCAGAATATTCCCACAGAACATAGTTTAGATGATTGTTTATCTTACCTTGGAGGTAGTAGTGTTGTTGCTGCGAGTGTTACCATGTTAATAAGTTTTACATGCTGCTTAGAGAATTTTTTTTTTTTCATGTATTGCTTTTATTAAGATAAACTTCCCTTGCTATCCAGAGCATTAGCCTGGTATAAAGGGTCATAAGTCCAGGTATAAAGTCCTCTCCTCTGTAGTCATCTGATTCAGCAGTATTTGAATGTAAGTCTGGCTCCTCTGTTACATAAATGCAGCACTACTGACCACAGGAGGCAAAAAAATTCAGTTATATTTTGGCAAGGCACAGAGGAATTGTTCTGTTCATTGACTGATCTAGTGTGAGAACTGAATTGTACCAGCAATTCAGTAGAAAGAACTGAATTGTCCCAAAAAGTCTCCTCTTACAACGTAGTATTTCCTTGGTCTGCGCGGAATGGACTGCAGTCTGCGTCACATGAATGCATTGATATTACAAAAGCTGACTGGCACTCTTATTAGCAAGAAAAATGGGGGTCATCAAAAGCAGTTTCTCAGAAGATTAGCAATTCCTTCAGTTAACATTTCAGGTGTATTTTTCCTGCTCCCCAGTGCTGAGGTGTTTGTTCTTGCTCTGTGAGCTAGCAGACAAACTTACAGAAGTCTCCAGGGTTCTCAGTCTGTCACCTTTCACAAATGGTAAAGTCACACAAAAAAAGGTCAGCTTTTTCTCTTGTTTCTTAAGGTATTTTTCTAGTCCAGCAGATGAGTGAGCATGTTGGTGTGTTTTCATCAGCTCATTAGTTTTCTAATTTTGATAGTGGAGCCTTATTAAGCATGAGAGTGGATAACCTTTAATTCCTCAGAGTAATACGTTGTTCTCATTTTAGATGTGATTTTGGGACACTTTAATAGTAGAATAAATAATCCAGTCAGTTGTTTGTTTATCAGAGTTAAATATATTTTATTTCTAGTTTCAAAAGAAATCGCAAAGAAATATTCTTGCTGCTTGTTCCTTTTTTTTCCCTCGTGCTAACCAGTTCTTCTGGGTCATCTTAGATAAATATAAACAATATATATATATATATATATATATAAAAAGCAAAGAAGAATAATAATTTGTAGCTTAATGAAGTGGTTTTTTGTCACTTCAGAGGAAAGACAACAGCCTACAGACTCTACAGTAGTCAGTTGAAATTTAGTCATTCTCTGTGCCACAAACGGTGTAAAAACAAGCTCTTGTATCACAAGCAATGTTTTTCTGGTACAGTTAACTTATTTCTGTCTCCTTAAACTAGTTTGTCTTTATGCTTTGAATGCTACAGTAATTTCTTTAATCAAATTGATGGAAGTCCCTTTCCCAGCCCACACTGAAACCAATTTATTGGTCATGATACGCCGGCTATGTTGCTAACAGTCGTAACGAACTGTCAGGCAATATCGCAGTGCAGCTAATTTGAAGTCATTAGGTGTGCAGCGTTCAGGCAACAATTTGTTACAGTGGTTAGGAACACAGCTGACATTTCTGAATGGCTTTGTTCAGAGCAGTTCTAGATGAGCCCAAGCAAATTGTAAACTAATTTAAACATCACTCTATATTATAGTAGCTACTTTGTCTTACACTGGTTGCTAATAAAGCACCCCAAATAAAGTCAAAATGAGTTAAGTAGGTGAGTTTGAGTTTCATCTTTGGAAGATACCTAGATCACCTTAACCAAAATAGAGTAGCTCTCAACAAAGTCAGTCATGCTCCGTAGTAGTTGCAGGGGAACTTTTGTCAGTCTGATTTGTGAATGTGCTGTGTAGCTTGGATTTGGCTGGAGGGATGGGAAGAGCAGAGGGATGAGACTGAGCAGCCTTTAAAATGATGGCTTTGCTTACTGTGGAGGAGGTATTAGATGCTGTAAACTGGCCTTGAAAATTTAAAGTCTGCGATCTAAACCACTCCAGGAACTTACCTGCCACGAGACAGCGTTTTAGTACAAAGTAAGCTCAAACCATACCTACAGCGATAAAGCCACCCTAGGTAAGTGTACTTAATTGATTTAAATTACAAATGAGAATTAAAAAAAAAAAAGGGGAAATAAAGGCAATCTTTTTATAAGCCTTCAGGTAACAGAGGACAGTGATAAAATCTGTGCTTGTTGTCTGGCGTTTGATCACAAAAATCAAAATGCAAAAGGGCTGGACATGCTAAAGGGCAAATACATTGAGCATTTGTGGCTTGGTTTTGAATGTTGGAGTATGGCTGCACTTGGACTGCCTACTCTCAGCTAATGTCTGGCACAAAACAACTTCTGGAAGAGCCTGGATTGGTGCTGCCTGTTTGCTAAGCTAACAAATGTTACTGTAGGCAGAAGCGTAACAGGATGGGGAAAAGAATGAATTAGGAAAGGGGTGCAAATTGCATAAAAGTTCACTGTAGCTTGGCAGACTAAGTAAACCCTTGGTGTAAATCTCATAGAGTCGATTAATTATACCAGTAGTGAATTTGTGCCTAGCACAGCAAAGCAGCAATCAGCAAATCTTTCTTTACTATAGTGATTTCTTAAGGTTCAGTGTAATTAAAGGCCCTTATATATCAGGTGGTTAATAACTAATAAAGATCTCAACTCTAAAGCATTGCAATATAAAATTTGTCTTTGTGGAGGAAACCAAAGCAATGTTTTTGCTCTTCTGAAAATAAGTCTTTTAACAGGATTATCTACAAAAAGGTAACAATGCAATATTCATTCTGCCCTGGCCAACCGTTTCCCAGTTCAGTCATAGACTAAAAATGTTTTCAAATTATACAAAGTTCAAGTCCTTTCATAAAATCATTAGTATTTTTGTGGTATTGGAAATATTTCAATAGTTACTTTTATTGAACATAAAGTCTATACCATCTACAAAAGGAAATATTGAAAGAAAAATATATATGGAAAGCCTTTATCAGTAAATAGAATTAGTCTCCTTGCATTTATAAATCAAATAAATGGAAAGTGTGTTGTTATGAAACATGACCATGTCTTATCTGAAGAAGAAAAAGATCACAATGGCATTAGGAAATGCTTGACTTTAGTTAGAGAGGCGTAAGGGCACAAGAACAGATGATGGTGCCCTAATAGCCCTTTTTAAGAATGACAGGGCCCCGCCATTAGCATCCTTTTATATCCTTGGAAATTGCTCATGCCTCGCTTTTATGGTTCCTATCTGCCTGACTCTTTTTTATTTCTCTTTCAATTTCATCCGCGCTCGGATAAGCGCATGCTAACACAATATGATTGAGCTGTAAAATGGAACGCTGTCGCCTCTAATCTCTTTTATGTAGATATGGAGGTACTTCCACACTCCACTTCATTCTCTCTCCATTGTTGGCCTTTTTAGAATGTGTTGCCGAGTAATGGAGGCTCAGTCAAATATTAGAGCTAGGTTTCACAGGGTGTGATAAGAAGATTATCAGGCCAGCAGTCAGATCTATTGTTGTTCTTTGTGTCAGATTAAAATATTCTGATGTACTGTAACTTCGTTAGTAAAATACTGAAGGTGTTTAGGGAGAGAGGCTGATGCTGCTTCGTCTCCTGCCTGATGAGACAAAACTCCTATTAACTGACCTAAATAAAATGTAGATATATTAGGAAGCCTCTGCAAGACTTATTTTATTTTATTTTATTTTATTTTATTTTATTTTATTTTATTTATCTTTTGAAGAAGGAAGCCTTTCTTAATTCAGTATTTTCTGGTAGTTGAGTTTCCTCCCCATCACATTGTATTTTGGGAAGTTTCCATTTCATTGGTTGCGTTATACTGATGCAACTTCCTCTGTGTAGGGTGGTTTTCTGCTGGTACCTACTCACAGTACCAGAGTCATTTCGGCGCGATTTTTGTAACTCTCTCATTGACATTCACCAAAATGTGCAACATTCTTTCATATTAAGTGGAGGCAGCAAACATTAAGCTCTTAAAAATATGCATAACAGGAAGCTAAAGACAAAATGTTCTCTATAAAATTTGCATGCATAAAAAAACATCAGCCAGACCATAGAAATCAAGTTTTTGCACTTAAGATGAAAAATCTGTTTGGAAACAGTAAATCAGACTAATACATCAAAAATAACTAGTTACATTATTTAGTAAAATAAGCCTGCTTGTCTTAGCTGTGTCCCTGTTTTTTTAGCAGAACAGTGTTCAAGGAAGGGAATAGTTAGAAATTGATACTGCCACTGGTGCTAGTTATTTTAAAAAAAGTTTTAAAAAGGGCATGATTTTGATGTAACAAATACAAGGATATTTTGAATATTTTACTGTTAATGTTTTATGAAACACTGTTGTTCCAGCATACCCTTTTTGGGGGGCAATATTTAAGCTTTCCTTTCCAAAGCATCTCTCAGAGGTGTAGTATGATGTTCTAATGCTGAACAAGAACACGATTTGCTGCAGAGTTGTCATTTCTGAAACGCCCTTTTCTCACCATGCGTTTCAGAAATACCACCCCGTGTAGGTAAAAGTACAGAAAAAAGTTGACCACAGTCACTTCTGTGGATTGTTATTGGGGCAGCCCGTAGAGAATCTCAGCTCTGCAAGGGGCACAGGTGTCTTCCTGTACGTCTGTATCATGCTGCCTGCTGGTGTAAAATTTGTTCTTTGTGCTCAGCCTTCTCTAGTCTCTTGTGCTGCTGGCTAAAATCCTGAAATGGGTTTAGGGCCATTTCAGATGCAGTCCTACAGCTTCTGAGAGCACCCCATCACACGATGCCTGTCCCTCCACAGACAGCTGCACATGTAAATGTGGTGTTCGCTGCTCATGTGACATGGAACGGAGTATGAGTTGTGAGGTGCTAAGAGGTTGGCAGTAATAATAACTTGAGCCTCCTGGGGAATCAGGACATCCTGCCCTTTCTCAGTGTGCTAACTGGGACACTTTATCAAAAGCCTGGTATCTGCCCTTCTTTTAACTCCTTCTACAAACAGGCTTTAAGTACAGAAACCAGATCTGCTCTTCCTATGAGGGAAACGTTCCTGAGCTCACAACTTGCGTGACATGTGATCTAAGGCAGACCATTCCCTGGGCCTTGAGGGTAGAGATTTCAGCCAAGAGGTTTGTCAAAATCTAATGACTTCCTTGACCTCTCTCACTGAACTGTACAATACGGGAAATCAGCAATTGGCTGCCAGTTTTATTTTTGAGTATTAGCATGGATGGACCACCTGACACTGCCAGGGTTTAGATCACCATGTTGATTCAGGTTTCTCTTAAGCAAAATGGAACAGCAGTGTGCCTAAAATGCCAGCAGTTCATCTGTCCTGTCATTTGAAGTGCTGGGAATTGGGGAAATTTAAATTTTTTTTATTTTGTGAAGGCAGTATTACAGAGAGGGCTTAAGTGATTTTGCAAGGCAGGGAGGAAGAGGTAGGATAATGCATGAATAAACACGTCCACAGGTCTCCTGGCATTTTCAAAACAAAACAAGGGTCTGTGTGTGGCAGAAGGTAGTAACCAAAGGATCTGTTCGGGTTTTTAAAAATTATTTAACATACCCACCTGAGATACAGTGTTGGGCTATTCTTGATGAATCTATTGCTGAAATCAGTGGCAGAATTTCAGCTGATTTCAGTACAAAAGAGTAGTGGCTTTGTGTACAACTAGAGATGCACACACTCTTAGCGTGTCTGCTAGTTCCAGTTCAGAACTGAGAGAGACAGCAGTGGAGAAGTGAGAAGGTTTCTAATAATGCTAGACATATATGTCCTGGGGTAAAAAAAGCACTTTAGTTTCCAGATTAGTCACTTCTGGCATTTTTTTACTTGCATTAAATTAACCAAGGGGGAAAAAAAATAATCCCAAACACATAAACATCTCATCACCTGTGATGTGCATATAAAATAAATGTGTAGTAAAACTCAAAAAAAGCAGCTGAAACTCTTGCTAGTTATGACTTCAAAATCTCTGCCTATTTGTTGAAAAAGCTTCTTTAAGAGTAATCATCACCAAAATCATAATAAAGTAAAAAATGGAATTAGCAGGTAACAAAAGAACTTGGCTCAATTCTTATCTTTTAACATTGTGGGGGTTTTTAGGAAAAAAAAAAATCCCTTATTTAAAATCCTCTTCTCTCAAGATCAGAATTAAACAGTAACTTTATGTCTCTATTAAGTTCACCTTTTATTCTTATACAAGTACTTGCTTTTTCCTTCTGAGTGACTGTCTCCTTTTTTTCTTTTGTTGCCTTTTTTTTTTTTTTTGGAATCAGTCCTCACCCTCCACCCATGCCCCCAACATTCACACTACACTGTCTGGCTGTTGCACTTTTTTTTTTTTTCCCAGTGTCCCCCTTTATCTGCCTCAACCAATCTCCAAATGAATGCATGTCTATCATGGCCTTAGCTTTGACACTCTGGATATATTGATTAATAGTTGCCCTAAGCTCCTTTTAGCAAATCAAATTTTCACTTTTAGCAAGGATTTCGCCTCTGATTTATTCAGCAAAGTGAAATGCACTAAATTGACTTTGACATTCAGGGAAAATGGCTGAAAAACAAAGAGGGGAGGAAAGAGATATAAATTGTGTGGCAGCTGGAGACTTCAAGCATAAAAGAGGCCGTTTTCTATAGAATATCACTGGTTAATTTGGAAACATGCATTTAAACAGGAGTATAAATTATTTTCTTAAAATTAGATGTGTTTTAGACTGAGGATTTGGGATATAATAAGGTTTACTTAGCAAAATGCAATATATTCAACCCAAATTCATCACTTGCTAATCATGGTGCAAGTGTGGGATCCACTTTTGTTGCCACTAATAATTATTATGTTAAACGAGAGACAAAGAGGTTTCTGAGTAGTTTTATAATGAGGTGCTAAATTGGTAAATATCTTCCTACCATTGCATTATGTTGTTCACTCCTGTGGCCCTTTAAAAATAAGAAATGATTAATAAAAAGAGAGCGAATCAACAGTAATGAATGCCAGTGCTTTTCATTTTCTTTCTATAAACAAAAATGGCTAGTTTCTGCGTCTTAAATGCAAAAGTGTAAAAAGATGTAGCAGCCATTTGCTATTCTTCCTGCGAAATCAGGAGTGTTGTATTACCCTGGGTGACTTGTAGACCGAGTTAGAGATCCTGCTTCCTTGCTCACAGATGTTGTATCACTGAAGTACCGGGAGGCTGAAAATGCCCCCTTGCATATTTGCAAGTGTTCAAATGCACTGTTAAATGAAATAAAGGAGAAGGGAAAAGAATGAAAGGAATTATTATTCCGATCCTTTAGCAGATCCAGGTGTTTTTGAGGGGGGTGTACAAATACGCAAACTAAAACTGCAGGAAATGGTTTGGGCTTGTTCCATGGTCAGATACTACAGCAAAAATTAAAAAGAAGCACAGATAGTAGTGTGCTCAGTTAATCTGTAGAGACAGACCAGGAGCCTTCGGTAGGATCAGTTGTCATGGGTGTACAAGTCAAATGTGCTGTGCCAGCCTCTGTTGTTTAAGGATCTGGCCCTGAAGGGATAAATCCCCATCAGTAGTCAGTGTACCAGTGGGAGCTGAGAGTTCCCTTTGTCCCCTGTGTGTACTCACCACCTCAGGACTCAGCAGCACTGTGCAGAATCGAGGTTTAAGCAAGTATTTCCACTCAGGGGACAACAGTACTCACCTTTGTACCCACTTCTTGTGTGACAAACAGGTTTACTAGATTAGGTCTGTGTAAATTGCAGATGACTCAGTAGCAGTTTTCCTTCTTCTAAGCCAACAAGGAATTAATCTTATTACCAGAGGGTAAGAAGTCTAAATGTATCTTAACCTTTTTAATTTTACTGTAATCTCCATTCCCTTTTTTTTTTTTTTTTTTTTTTGGAAGCAAGCTGGATGTAAGGCTTCAATAATAATGGCCTATTGCAAGTGGGACAGCATCTGGAGTGCCATACCCGAGGTAGCTGGGCACAGTAGATTTTCAGGCATGTGACTATTCCATCATTCCATCGCCACCCCCCATAATTTGGCTGAACTGCCAACTTTATTAAAAGACTGCTGGTTAAGAGCACACTGTATGAAAGAACTGAAACTTCTGAAATAGTCTTTGAGGGGGTGTCCCTTTCCCAGTTCATACCTCAAGGATGGCCAGCTTCTTACGAGTAGTGCATGGCTGCAAGGCAGGAAGATGCCTTGCTCAGAAACACAGGAAGAAAGTTGGAACAAATCTTGACGTTATTCTTTAAGTGAGGAATTTGCACGAGGCAAATGCAGCAGAACTGAGCCTGTCATTCATGTTCACTAGGTATCACTTTTGTATTTACAGGACTCCTCTCCTCTAGAAAAATAAAGCTTTTTTTCAACCAGATTCACAGTTTAAAGAACATCCAAACAAAGAGTGGTTTTTTCAGTTTTAAAATTCCCGAAGGCTTTGTTGGAGATAAGATAATCAACTTTATATGTCATTTAAACTGGCCTCTGAAAGGATCATGGCAGACACTGGGAATGCAGATGTAAAATTAGAGCAACATAGCCCTCTTATGGTAGCTATTTAGGCTGTTTTAAACTAAACATTTGACTTACTCACTAACTAAGCCTTCAACAAAAATGTATTTACTTTGTTCTAGGTGGGGAAGAAAACAGCACCTTCACAGTCATACATGTTGGTACTGTAAATCCAGGATGGGAGGGGGAGGGGGGAAGAGCCAGTTGCTTAGATTGGATTTAGAGCAGACAGGTCTCCACCTGTATGACTGGGTCAGAGACACAGGATGGTCTAGTTTCCTAAAGTCAGCTGAGACCAGTTAAATCCTGTAATTCTAAGAATGCCTCTACTTTCTCCCTGGATAAGTTCAGCTTCACACCTGCTTAACCTACATTAGAATAGGATTAATTACCTGAATTGCAACGCCCCCTTAGCCAGTCAGCACGTTTCTGGCAGGGCACATGGTGACCTGGGTCTGGTTATATATAAGGTATGGATAACAGGGGAGCACCTGGGTTGTAATGGCAGGGCTCAGTCTAGCCTGATAAAAGAATCAGCAGTTTTTAAAAAATGAGTCTGCAGTAATCACCTTCTGCAGCAGCTGGATCATACAAGGGCTTTATGAACTCATGTCTCCATTGACAGTAAGCTTTTTTGAGGGGCAGTGCTCAATTTATGCACACACATACGTATAGGCATGTATGTGTGTGTGCAGAAAGAATCCCAAGAAACACAGAATCCAGGGAATGCAAGTACCGGATACCCCTGTATTTAATTACTTGGATGGAGCACTTGACTGTAACTTCTGAGTCAGTGTTCCATGTTACTTTAATTCATCATCTCCAAGTTTAATACTGCATAGCAGGCAGTATTAAAATATTTTGGTAATTCTTCATGCAAGAAAACACACAACCTTCCTTTCATTTGGAAACATATTCTGGAAAGTTCTCTGAGAGTATGTTGATCTGGCAAAGATATTTTCCACACCAAACTCCTGAGGCGCGTATTGTGGACGAGTGGAAATTTCACAGTATAGCTCTGACCCTGCTCCCCAAGATGTTTTCATCTGCCATGTTGTGCACCATCAGTTTCAATCAGCTGCATTAACATCTGAGGTGAAATCAAATACTGAGATGAGATGCAACTGCAGATGCAGAAGGCTCCAAGTTGAATGGAAATGGCACTTGCAGAGTAGAGTCAGCTCGCTTAGCAAGTCCTGACATGTTATGCATGAGAACACTGGAGCAAAGAGTTGTGGTGAGGGTGGAGAAGAAGCGGGGACAAATCTGCAGTTTTCGTGCATCCAGCTGTTGGAGAGATTAAGGGGGAACAGTTTAGCAGATAATGACTGCCGCTCATACATTTGTTCAAAGAAGTTGCACTTCTAGCATAAATATCTCTTGACACTGGCAGGCTGTAGGGTGTATTTCTAGCCAGAGATTTCTTCTGGCTATGCTTTAGCATCATGCCTGCCCTGCTGAGCAGGCATTAGACTCCAAACTTGCAACGATTCTAGCTATATCTGGTAACATATAAAACTTACTGTTACCCTTGTGTCTTTCATTAATTGTGCTTGCAGTGAGAAGAATTTAGAGTCCTTCCCTGTATCAGTCTCTTGTAGAAAGCCATTCTACTCTGTGATCCGTTCTTCACTTTTCACTGCTTTGAAGTTTTCCAGAGATAAAGTTAACTGTTGGGTGGATTCAGGAGCAGGTTGCTTAGTGTCAGTGAATCTTCAGCTACAGCTGTAACATGCAAAATGCATTGTGAATTCCAGATTACCTTCATTCAGTGAGATTATAGGAGTAAATTTTGAAGAGCTTCTTTGTTTCGAGTTACTTGAATATTTTCTGGACACCATTAATTACTTGTGCTGAGTGCTTTACTCAACCTAAATTTGGAGTTCACAAGATTGTGCCTGGCACTTCAGTGGTGATGAGTAATTTATTGTGTTCTGTCATCCTCATATGTGAAGGATGCCATGGGCTCTGTAATCAAGAGGCCACTGGGAAACAGGGTGCTCCAGACAGGGCAGTGCAGGTAGGGCTGGGGACAAGCAGGGCATGTGCTATGCAGAGTTACTCCTGCTTCCTCTGTAGCGTAAACCTACAGAGGGCAGTGTCTGACAAGAGGCTTAGGTAGGCATTTCGGGAGATAAAGTCAAGAAAAGAGGCTGTTGACAAGGAGTATCTGTATGTTCATAAGCAGCAGCATCGTAATCAGCCAGCATCAGTGACAAACATACAATCTTTCAGAGAACCAGCTCGGAGGAAAAAAAATACACCTAAAACCAGCTTGTGACAGGGTGATGGGAACACAGGCTGCCATGAGTCTCCTGAGTTCTAGTGCTGCAGCCAACACAGATGAACTCGAATTTGCCATTGGTAGCTGCACGGACAAGTGTACTGTCTCTGTGGTAGAAAGTGGTAGCTATTTATATACTGAATGGCAATACTAAACAATTTAGGAGAAGCAGTGAAGTGTGTCCTATCCAATTAAAAATGCAGTGAGAATTTTAGGTAGGCAAAATGTAATTATTTAATTGGAATTTGACCGGGATGCTTTTCCACTGTTAAAATAAGTATAAATTACATGAGCTATAAAACTTTAAATTATGAAAATATTTTGAGGTCTTTGAGCATGGTAATTGGAGCTATATATTCAACTTTGTTTTTAACCTGACACTTCATAATGGCTGTTCCCTAAAGCAAGTTTTTTTTTACATTATCGAATATCCCTTAGTGAAGCAAATTAGCAATCAGTCTGGAAAATATTTAAGTAGTACAATCACATTATTTACACAGGCACTTCCATTGTGCAGCATTCTCTGTGTTCCCAAATATATGGAGGATCACTTCCTCAGCTGTCAACATTCAAGCTCGAACCTCCCTCTTCAGTAAAGCTTTATATGAAAATCCATGTAGGCCAGTAGAAAGACTTGCCTTGATTTCACTGCCTTGGATCAATCCCTAAATGTGCAGGTCACAATCTGAAACCTGTATGGACCTCAGAGCTTTATTATTTGCCTGCTGCTTGAATTACTACTTTTGTGTAAATGAAGGGGGACTTTGTGCTATTCCTTGCACAAAGGTTATTTTCTCTTATAATTTTTTAAAAATTATTATTAACAAGAAAGAATACTACTGTGGAGAATTAGGGTCATATACTTTAAGCTGAGTAAGGGTGTGCTCTTACTCAGAACCATATTTCAGTGCTACAGGAACATCAGCATCTGGCCAGAATGGTAGAACGTTTGCTGCGACAGAAACCCTACATTTGGTATTTGGAATCATTTTAAAACAGCATCCAGCATACCCCTGGAAATGGGTTCTCTGATGCTGTGGCCACAGTCAGTGATTGCAGTTGCTTGAATCATGTTATCCAAAATACTCTCTCCAATTAGCTTCCCATCAGTTTGAGGAATTCCAGGTATTTATTCTGTAAATTTTGTGCATGTGGGGACTGTTCTCCTGGGGTTCCCTGAATTAGAGACACTTTTCTTCTTTTATGCAGTTTTTCCCCCCCTCATTTCAGTAAAGGCTTTTTTGTCATAGAGTTTTACTCTTTGACTTTTTGCTCACTGCTTTTTAAAAACTGAAGGCACCGTAAGTCCTCTCCTGGTACTCCCATGGATACATTTGTACAGTGCTGAGGTACAGGCTCCATGTTACATCCATACTTGGCTCGTTATCCTCTTATCAAGCTCTTTGCATCCCTTTGTTTATTTGAGGAGACAGGAAGACTGTGTGAAGGCTGCTTAGTCAGGGATATCAGCGTTGTTGGCAGGGGAGTGATTGCCAGTTGAAAAACAAGGCATTATTGCTCATTTTTTCCCTCTTATTAGTTTGATTACATTTGCAAATCAAATCAATCCATCAGACATGATCAGGCCTCGTCCGCATTTTAAGGAATAGTAATCTCCGTCTAATAAGATGCAAATGTGTCACATCGGTAAGTAACCAATAAATCATCGTCTTGTCTTTGGCAATCATTAAATATCAGAACCAACAGTCAATTTTTAGTATTTTCAATTTGCGATATGCCGCTGGAATATAAAGATAGATGGACGTAATTACACAAACCAAACACTATTTCAGTTCATTCCAGACAGCAAATTTAGTGGAAGGTATAACTGGCTTGTCATCATACTACATTATTCCTGGCGGTTCATGCAAAGTTCACAGACAAGCTTCAAATGGACATTGCTTTTTTTACTTCCCTTAACAACGTTCCCACCACCACCACCAAACTTCAATAAATGACTTGAAATGCTGTAGGACATCACTTCCATCAGTGCACAAAAAGACACAAGGAGAGAAACATTACCTCTTTTCCTGGTGCGGGCACCTTGTGCCTGTGTAAGACTGAAGGCCGAAAGTTTCCTAATACTTGCTGCATTCTTCCCCTCTCTTTCTCTTCCTTTCTTTTTTAGACATTTCGATCTGAAATTTTGGTTTTTCCTCAGACAGAGTAACTTTTTCACAATTTTTTCAAGTTACCTCAGGTTTAGTAATTACAAAACAAGCAAAGACAGAGAGTGAGAAGGATTGGCACACCAGCTTCCCTCCCTCTCTCTTCTTAACCCCATCTTTTAGAGGAGTGAAAATGCAAATTGTTTTCCTTTATCCTTTTTTTTAAAATTGATTTGGGATTTGGGAAAATTGCCTCATGTGCATCCCAGGCATTACTTGATACGTTTGTTGTCTGATTTGTGATGTCTTGCTTTCCATTAATGACTCTTATTTGTGTACAACAATTTACATGCTTTTCAAGAGAAAAAGAGACATAAGATTACACCCTGGCAGCAGGAGTGGCAAAAATAAACCAAAGCCTCGTCTTAAGCAGCATAGCTTTTACCTGGAGATTTTTGACTGATTTAATAATATAGGGTACAGGCCCTAAAATTGCAGATCTGCAGGGAGACTGCTAATTTCAGCAGGAATTTGGGCCTGTTGGAAATGATATTACTGGGCCTTCTTACAGTGCTGAGTGACACGAGAGAGGGAGGGAGAGAGAGAGCGCGCAGAATATTGTCTCTCTGCTCCAACACAAGCGGCTGTGCGGAAATAAGAAAAGAGGATTTTGTAGGCTTGTGCTGACTTAATGTAGGTTTCCAGCACACCAAAGCCAGACAGTGGGCTTACTGTGCTTGACCTTAAGAAACTTCTTGCCATGAGCTGTGTGCCCTGGGTGGACCTGCTGCTGCAGCGTCCTGTTAGTTGTGTTTGTTTCGGCTAACTTGCTTTGGGAAGCTGAATCTCAGGTGCTTTGGAATGACTTGTGGAGAGATCCTTTAGCCCCCTCTGTGAGAAGAGTTTTCACAGTAATTTGGTAAATGAATTAAATGGAACTTAGCGAAGAGGCTTTCTGGTGAGCACACCTACTTGCTTTGGGTTCCCCATCATGTTGAGCAAAGGGTGGGGAGAGTGGTTGTGAAAACATGAACATGTAAGTCCTGGACAGACACTGCATGTTACTCATTCTTGGTATCAAAACTCCTGTTCTTTAATGAGGGAAAATTGCAAAGAAATACTTGTAAGCTACACAAAGCGTTGATTGCACATGCCAGAGATTTAGACAACTTAAAATGTACCATCAATTAACAAACATTTCTTGTTATTTTGAAAAAAAAGATGTTATTACCTGTATCTATCGATTTTTATCCTCAAACTGGTGTCAATCTCTGGCAGCTGTGTGAAGACAAGAGGTTTATGCCAGATCTAAATAAAGCAACTGAGTAATTGTAGCTCTTGTCTTAACAAAGTTTGAGCTTCCTGGCATTTTACATCAATGTATTTCTGGATGTTTCATACCTCAGTTGCTAGACTGGTGCTGCTGAGTTGTTGTGCAAAAGTCTCCCATTTTTGTAATCTCCAGAGATTCTGGTGAGGAAAAGCTGCACATAGAGGCCATGTGCCTAAGAAGCTCAGCACCAGAACCTTATGTTCTGTCTAACCATTTTACATACTACCATGGTATGTTTAATTTGCTTTTTCATCAAATCAATAATGGGTCTAATTGAAAAAACTGGCAGAACTACGTACAGCCTAACTACCAGTGTGAGTGTTTTCAGGAAATCAGAGATGTTGCACAGCTACACGAGTGACACCTGTGTTACTGCTGCACCTTTGCTACCTACCAATGTGTACAGAAACAAACATTACTCAGGTGCAGCACCTGTACCAATTGATCACTATGCTATCAGAATTAATCACCTGGCATTCAGCTCAGAGAATAAAATTTACATCTTAATGTGTGACGCTTATTCCAGCACGTACACACATGTACTACTAAAAATTATACTATTCACTCCTGTTGGAAAGTGTGCATCTGTTTTCTTAGGCCTGGCAGGTCTTGATCTTAGTGTTGATTCCCAAACACTTGGGGTGCGTGCTGCATCTTTGCAAATAGAAACTCATACAGGACTGTGTAATAAAATAGATTGTGGTCCTGGAGTTGCATGTCTCGTATCCTGCTCTCACTCTCGCAAGAAAAAGGGATTTTTGAGGATATTTAGTGCTTTGCGGAAAATAACCCGTGTGAAGATAAATAAATAAGTAAAGTTTGGCAGTGTACAAGATGGGCTGGCCCAGCAATGGTGCAGGTGCAGTGGCTGACAGTGTGGAGGAGCCTGTGTGAGAACAGAACAAACTCCTACTGACAGGAGTGCTCAGTTATGCAAAGTCTGGTCAACATCCGTGGGGCTGGCACAAAGATCCAGGCCAGGTGCACCAACTGCAAGATGAGGATTCCAAAACACTAATTTTAAAAGGAAGAAATGAGGATTTCAATTTTTATGTTTTGTGTAATTGCACAGCTAGCGGGGTTTTGAAATACGGCAAAGCCTTAGTCATTAGCATAGGGTAATCACCTTTGCTGTTTAAAGAAAAATAATAACAATAGAAAAGGTATTGTACATTGACACATCGAAATATAATGCTTTTGAGAGAAATTTTGTGAGGATTTTTTATTATGTGGCTAATTACATATTTACATGTAATGGCACTAGCAGAGCCATTACAGTCCATTGGGTAAATAATATACATTTTAAAAACCATTTATAAATATGTATTTATTTGATGGACCAGAACGGGTTTTTGAAGTCATTCTCATCCACTGAGTAAATAATATATGGATTGCTTTTAAAAATAAATATGTATTTCTCCAATAGACATTCCAAGCAATTGAGTAAATAATATGCATTTTTCATATATTAAAAAAAATGCATACAAATGTATAGAAATCTGGCCTAAATATGTATCTTTCCTGAGCAAAATGACTCAAAAGGTGTCAGGCTTAGGTTTGAAATTTCTGTTTAAAATTGTCAGTTGGTATCACAGCCTAGAGTTAATTAAATGTATTTTATGCATTTTCATACATACAGTGTAATATCGATGTCTGTTTACAGTTTTACAACTCTGGTGCACTTGACCCTCTCACTCAGTGCTATAAAGTCAGCACTACATGGTCAAGGTCCTGGTTTTACTTTGTGTTCATCCTAATGCAATGCCAGATAAATTCATTTTGTGGGCATAGTCCTGCATGCATAGAAATACATGGGACAAAAATGGTCACCTTAGTAGGAGCCATCTCAAACTCTGTTGTACTGCTTGACTTCAACCAAAAAAAGGTGTAAAAGTATATTCGACATTTCTGGAAAGTATATGAAGTGGATGAAGGGATAAACAGGCTGAAATATTTAGAAAAGGATGGAGCTCAACTTCAACACTTCATGTTCTTTTGGTCTATTTCTCACTGTTGGCTAGTGGGCAAAGTGTGAGAAAACATGAAACTCCTTTTCTAAATATTTTAGCCAGTTTATCCCTTCATCCATTTCATATACTTTTCAGAAATGTCGAATATACTTTTACACCTTTTTTTGGTCAAAATATTTGTTGTTGTTTTCAGACATTAAATGAATAAAATAGCCTAACAGCCCTGTTAATATATATATATATATATATATATATATATAGATAGATAGATAGATATAGATATAGATATAGATATAGATATAGATATAGATATAGATATAGATATGTATATAGTATCTGTAGTTTGCACAGAAAGCCTCTGAGACACAGAGGGATTTTGTGACTCCAGCAGAATTGCAGAGAGAGACTGTGGAAGATTTGGGAGACCAAATTTTTCCTCATATTGTTCCTGTATAAGTGTACCTCATGCTTCATCTATACTTCTGACATCATCTATGATACAGTCCTGAAAACTGCTGATGTTCGTAAGTTAGTTAGCTGTTTGACAGGGGTGTATTTGGCAAGTGCCAGCTGTAAATGACTTGTGCCCTGTGCAGTCAGGATAGCTAAGCAGGGTTTTGACAGAACAGATGACAAAATTCTCACCCGTTTCCTTCTCAGATCACTGATAGGGCACATAACATCTATAAGGGAAGCCAAAGTGAGTGTTGGTTGACCATAAAGAAGGATCAATAAGAAACAGACATTTGAAAGCAGATCTCTGGGACAAGAAGAAAGCCAAAGAAACAAGAGATGATCCAGCAGTGTTAGCACATGAAAATTCTGATTTAGACCTCTCTAAGGGCACATACTCACAGAGCACAACTGTGTTTTCTGTGTAATCTCTAAAATTACTGACAAGTGTGCCCAGATACCTGATGGTAGAACCCAACACTTGCTGGGTGCAAGAACGTAGAAATAGGGTAAGGACTGCAAAATAAAGCCCAACTCTAAGCTTTCGAGAGCTGCATAGTAAAGAAAAGTGTAGGCAAATTAGTGTGCACCAGTTAAGGAGAGGGCATTGCTGGTGGCACTATAAATTGACGTATGGTGCCCAGAAGGAATAAGAGGGTCTGACAGCAGGAGAATGCAAAGAAAAGGAGGAAGGCTGAAAGCAATGGTGAGGAAAACGTGGTTACATGGAGTATCTCTGGGCATACCTAACGCTTCTCTGTAAAGCACAAAAGTACTTGAGATACTATTGAGTGCCTGCCTGGTCATTATCAGTCATCGGTGTGCTGAGGCACAGCTGCAGGAGTATCTCATCATGCTGAACATGAAGGAAGAGAAGGAAGGTGGTGATAGTAAAGATTGTCTAGGGAAGGGTGTCTGTGCATTAAAAGATGGGAGACTTGAAATAAAATGGGAAGGTGCTGAGGGATAAGATGGCACAACTGCAAAAGAAAGACTTGGTATCTCAGTCACTCTGTGGCCATATTGAATATGACTGTTAAATTCTTTGTATAATTAAAAGAGATAGGAGCATTCATACATTTTGTTGCAAATTGATAGGATCTTTTTTGTCAGTGATCTGAATAAGATTGTACTATAGTTTTTAATTTAGCAGATTAAGAAGCACAATTAAAATATCATGAAAAAGATCATAATCCAAACCTCTGGGGTTTTTTTGCTTATCCCTGCCAAGTTGATAACAAGAGCCGGTGTATGTAACAATTACCTTCACTACTGTAAATTTACTCTAGTTTGTGGGCTGAAGTGTTAATAAATACCTTGCAGTATTCCAGAGGGACAAGCTTTCCATCTAATTAATAAAACTGGGAAGAATACCCAGGACACTGAACCATATCTTTCTTATTAGTGTTGGCTTCTACAAAGTAGAATCCCTGAATCTCAACACATTAGTAAATGTCATACTCCTGGGTTGCACAGAGACCTCTTGAAAAACTGCTGATTTGCTGTGGAAAAAAATCACCATAGACTTCAGAAACAATTCAGCTAGGGAATACCAAGTGTAGAAATTCAGTGTAAAGCGTGGCATGCATTATAGCAGCTACGATTTGTGCCCCATTTGGTGAATACTGAAAGAGGAAACATACAATTATACCCCCATTTCCCTTCTGTTTTTGGTCTGTCCTCACGCTAATATCTTCCTCTGTGCCTGAATGTGGTCTTATGCATTCGGGGGTTTTTTGAGACTTAGCAAAACGTGTCGTTTATGTGTTCTCTAAAGCAGGTTTCTTAAAAGCGCTTTCTGCTTGTATGTAAGATACATGCAGCTGTTCATTAAAAAAAAAAAACAAACCCAAAAATCACTTGAGGAAGGAAAATGTTTTAAAACTAATACTGAAAAGAAAGGCTTTCACAAAATATGTAAAGCTACTTACCTTTTTCTTTGCAGTAATTTGTATTTGGCGAAAACAAACTCTAACTTTGCCTCAGCTAGTTCTCTTTCCGGGTAGTTTGCACTAAACTACAAATTAACTTTCTGACATACACAAAATTCTTTGCTGTACTTTCTTAAAATCTTACAATAATGTTAAATTACAGAATACTGGTAGGCCTTGTCGGACAGGCTAGACATTTACCATAGAGGTTAAAACTTCATGCATTTCATTTGTAAAATAAAAATTGTAAGGTGGTATTTATGTGTTTTCTCACATTATCATCATTATTTTCCTTAGATCAGTGTAGCAAACTGGTATTGCTGCCTCCAATAGAAATAGAAATGACATCTGTGCATTTACTTCCTACTTGAGGTTTTTGCTCTGAAAAATGCTCCTGCTGTGTATATTTGTAGCTGCTTTTTACTCTACTGATCGAGTGATGGGGAGGATAAAAAGACGTAAAGCCACAGAGCTTGTCTGTGAGGTTGATGCTAATTTGGCTAAATGAGTTCACTGGGTGGAAAGAAGAGAAGGTAAAAGATCTTGCAGTTTCTTCATCTAGATCCATTCTTCTCAATTTTCCTAGCGTGTATTTTATCAGAGCTCTTCACCAAATTCTGGTAAATTCTTAGAGTATTAGAAGGCAATTTAAAGTCCTGTCCAGGAATTATAGTCGGGTGGTGTTTGTATAGTCTAGTTTGTAGATGTTCTGATGTACTGTGTGTGCTTAAACCTTTTGATTTGGGTTTGGTTGGGTTATTTTCCCCATTAAGAATGTTTATGAGGCTTCCACGTGCACTGTAAGGATTAGATCAGTTCACCCCATGTGCAGCAAATACCCACCATACATGCAGTTTCAGTAAAACATGTTAAAAGCAGATACTGGTCCTTAAAGACCATATATCAAGCATCCTCAGCATTATGCTGGAGGAACCTGAATCATGCATTCCCTTGCCTGTCTTCAGGTGCAGCTTTGTTGACCAGTGACCCTTTGTGACTCCGTTCCCTGTTTCAGAAAGTACTTCTTTGATCTGACCTGGGTGATTACATTATTATTTTGTCCTTCAGCAAAGACAGTTTTTTATATGAGAAGAAAGGACATATTTAATAAGCAAAGAATACAAGTTAATGAGCGGGTGATCTTTATTCATTTCGGTAGCTTTTAGAAACCCTGGGTTTGCTCAGTACAAATGCGTGCGTACACAGGCTTATGCAAACACACACTAATACATGCACCTGTCTGCTTTTGTGGCTGTGATAACACCATGGATCTTCCATATCCGTTATTTCCATCTTTCCACAGTAGCAGTAGGGTGAGAGCTCAGCTGCTGTGATTTTGAAATTCTCTGCCTGGGGCGCATCTCTCTAAGCTCTTCTGTTCTGAGCTCCACTTGTTAGGAGTAGGTTCCAAACACCTCAAAGAAAGGCAGCCCAAATTCTGGGGCTTGAGGTTTTAGGAAACTAGGAACCAAATGCTATAGGTCATCAACACACACTGCTGTCTTCAGCAGTGGTCAGCCTCAGGGGAGGGGACATGAACCCCATAGTAGGAAGAAGCCTCAGGAAAACTTTTTTTAATTTCTTATGCTTAGAGATTAGATGAAATAAGGAAGAAAAATGTCCTTATCCTCTTAATTTGGATTTGTAGTATCAATACCTGGAGCTATTCTGGCTGTCCATGTAAGCATCAGCTCCCTCTCTGAGTTCTTGGCTTCAGTGACATCCTTTGGCAAGAAGTTCTCCAGTCCAGCTACTCTGTGAATGAAGAATTTCCCTTTGTCTTCCATTTTGAATTTCCTGCATTTTACTGTAGTGGTGCTTGGTCTGTGTTTTGAGACAGACAGAATAAAAGCTTTAAAACTACTTTTTATATCATTAATTTATATACACTTCTACTGCATTCTCTCATACATCACTGTTTTGAGGAAGACAATTCCTGCTTTCTGAGTCTCTTTGCGTAAGAGTTTTCTTAGGCACTGCTTTACTTTCTCTGAACCTCCTCTAAATCTGTCATGTTTTCTCTGGAAAGGGCCAAGCCATTCTGTTGGTCTATTAGAAATCAGAGAGTACTGTTGATATTTTTATTTTAACTTCTCTTGCCTTCTGAAGTGCTTTTAGCCTCAGCCACGAGCATGGCATCAGCTTCACAACTGACCGTGGGCTACTGGAATGGGTACTGACAGATGCAGTTTCCAAGCTAATGTTTTCACACTCTTCCCTGGACTCTTTCAGAGTTTGTCAGGAGCTGCAGCTCTCCGTTTCTTTTTCTCACCTAGAGATCATTTAGTCAGCCTTGTCTCACTCTGGAGGGACTAACACTGCATACTCGGAAGGCCTCCTGTCTTAAATTAAAGAGGGCATTGATGGAGGTCACCTCCATAACTAGGACATAAACTACATTCTGGTGTTGCAGGTACCAAGAGCATATATAATCCTCTTGTTTCTTTAACTTGCACTGAATTTTAGAAGTATTTTCATTTTCAGACTGAAAAGAAAATAATGTCGGACAATGTTGCATGAAATTGCATCTCTGGTGCTGCCTCCAGTGAAAGCCTATCATCTAACTTCACCTCTGTGCATCTGCTCACAATAATGCATTTAGAAATCAGGGATGGCTGCTTTTTTCAGTCTCGGAAGCAAGTGACCTGGATTCACTTTTAAAAATACGATTTGCAAACTTGTTGACTAGGATGCTTCGTTTGGAGGATGACTTGATTTGTCCATATAAATCCCCTTTGTCAAATTTAATAGATGGATAAAGTGACCCCTTGCCTTCCATATAAAAATTCACAGTCCTTAAAAAATATGTAATTTTGTGGGTAGAAGTGTGAGGGGGTTTTGCATCTTAAAGAAACCAAACAAATTCCAAACTGAATAAGAGAGACAGAGAGAGAAGGTTGCCTTTTTGCAAGCCGCCAGCTTTCCCAAGTGTCTCATCCTCTCCCCTCTGTCATCCTGAGGCAATGTGCCTGCATTTGTGTGTAGATTTATAGTTTATCTTTATCTATGGCTTCATCTGTAGGTAGCTATTATAGCCACCTTGCCTGGATATTGTTTGGGCCTGATAGATCTGTCTGTAGTTCATCAAAGGGGAGCTGAGTGGCTAAAAGCCATTGGGTCCAGCTGAGGATGAAATACGAGCCATCAGCCTTGGTAATGGCTGTAAAATTTCATAATTACACGGCCTTTATTACATTGCATAATGATCCTGAAGCAGTATGGAACAATTAATTAAGATTTTCAACCGTGGCTCTTTCAGAAATTAAAAGGTGCTAGTGGCTGAGAAATGGGGAAGTGTCTTGTCCTAAAAGCATTAGGGATGCTTAAGAAGTACTTCCTGGGTACTTAAAAAAAAGGAAAAAAAATGGGAAAGAAAAAGAAGTGAAGAAAAAAGACAAGAAAAAGAAGATAACTAGTTAAGTAGCTAATGTCAGAGTAAAATTTTTGTACTTGACTGCTAGGTCTTAATGTCAAATCTGGATCTAAAACTCCTGCAGTAGTCACTGCCATAAAGTTGTTCCTTTTCTGTTCTCTAAAAATCTTCATGCCTTTTTTCCCCCATGTTCTGTTCTAGCCATTTGTCACATTTATAGAAGTTGAGCTCTGCACATTATTAAATAAATGCATGCCGTGACTCAGGAGGTGGGTCACTTAGCTGCGTATTGGGTGTACTGACCAAGGATTTACTCTTACCCACTTTCTCATGTCTGGAGCCATTGAAATTCTTTGAAGATCTCTGCAGTTTGACAGACATCCCCAAGGAAGATTTTTTTTTTCTTTACTGTTTTGATATTTTTCTTCCTTCCTTTTCATCTTGTAAATGCAGCATGTCAGATGTAATATAATATTTTCCATGAGATTGACCTCAGACCTGATCAGAAGTAATTAGATTCCTAAGGTGCTGCAAAGGTGTCTCATGGATTTCTGATGTACATACTGAAAGAAAAAGTGTTTATATATGTGCAGGGAACAGGCAGGGAGAAACAAGAGGCTTGATGCTGTGTGTGTGCACATTACCTGTTGTGATCAGCTGCTGGGTAGAATTCTGGGGGCCAGCAAATTGTGACCCAGGTGGGATGTGGAGTACTCACTGTGCCAGTGGCAGTAAAACTGGGAAGACAGCAAAACTAACCCTGGTGTTCTCCGTGAGCCATCAAAGCTTTTAGGTCTTTAGGGGAAGGAATTTCCTTTTTGCTATGTGCCTTCCCCTCTCCTATTTTGATTCATGCAAACTCTCAATGTAACTCTTAGGTAGGATAAGCATTGAATGTTACTGTTTTAAATTGACCAGTCATCTTGTAAGGTCCTGTCGTTCTAAATACTTGATGAGAAGCTAAGGTCTCTCCAAGGCACCTCTAATAATAAACTTCCTGCAGGAAATTTAGAAAGGATTATGTGTTTCAAGGAGGAGCTGGCCGCTTAAAGTAAATTCTCTTGTTGAGTCATTTATTCCCTTAATAGGAATTTTCTGATCTGCTGTCATTCTTGTTCACACACTGGGTGTCACTGCCTCTAAACCACTTGTCATTCTTTAATGGAAACAAAATAGTCATTGCAGTCAGAGCCGCAATGTCATTCCACTACCCCTTGCTGCGTCGGCAATAGTGAAAATGACAGAGCGGCTCTCAGTAGGGGTAATTAAAATGTAAATATTGATATTTTATTATTTGAAATTACTTTCCAGTGCGGCATTTAATATCTCTCCATCTGTGCGGCTCTGTTTAGCGGTCACTTTAGTGCAGCTCTGGGATGCCAAGCGGCGGCTTGATCCCCGTTATGTCAAAATGCTTGTTGCTGCTTAATTTTGATATCTAATTAAGTGGAAAAGTACAGTCCACACTGTAATCCATGGCATCTTAACCAGCTGCTTGGGTATATTTAGAATTAATCTCCACTATGGAATCATCCTAATGTATGCAATTAAGAGTCTGCCGATGGCTAATTAGGTGTATTAGAATCAGGCAGCTTCCTTTTTTTTTCCTTTTCTTTTTTCTGTCTTTTTTTTTTTTCACTGTGTGTGGACTGTTGTAGACTTAAGACACAGCCTCCAGAGATGATCTTAATGGTACATGCACACTCAACTAGGTAAACTAGAAAATTCACATTCATGTAGGAGAATATGTGTCTCTCTTCCCCAAACCAGGGAGACTGTAAACATAATTTGAAATTTTTGGCATCTGCAGCACATTAAGAAAATCAACTAACCAGCAGAAAAGTTTTTAAAATTAGGAAGAAGATGGAAGATGTGTAGGACAGTGGTCTGAGCTGTTACTTTCCTGCCACAGGGTGAGAGGGGATATTTACCCAAAATTTTGCAACCTGAAGATTTTGTTTTGGCAATGGAAAGAAATTTCAGGTAGCTTAGCACACACGGGGTTAACAGAGATACGTTGATTGGATCGCAAGCATGGTTGTCTCCATATGCTAATACATTCCTGTATTGGATTCATATTATTAACATGATTGGGGAATTCCTGGAAACCTGACTTTGCCTGATGGAAAGACAGAGGGAGCAGGGATTGCCACAGCTCTCGGGGAGGAAATGACTGGTGGCTTCCCCAGGGGAGCAAAAGGCAAACAGCAGTGACCCAGCACTCTTTGAGGAAAAGCCCTCTCAAAGCAGACCCACAGAGGTTACAAATAAAAGGCAACATGTATTAAATGCACAAGAAATTCCTCCTTTCTGTGGAAAAAAACCCTAGAAGTGATACTTTACAATCCAGCAAATTTGATTTTGAAGACTAATGTGCTGAAGAAGCTTGAACTGTAAATTTCTTGATATCCCCAGTCAATATATGTGATTGTTGGGAGGCTGGTGCGTACAAAGGTTGAAGCAAGCAGAACCTGAACTAACACGGATTGTTGTTACTAGTTTAGCAAGGTTCCTCTGTCAAGTTCGTGCTCTTATTTTCTTTTCTTTTTTTTTTTTTTTTTTTTTTTTTTTTTTTTTTTTTGTGAANNTTTTTTTTTTTTTTTTTTTTTTTTTTTTCAGTTTAGTTGAGTAAAAATTAAAAAGGGGGGAAAACGGTGGACACTTCTTAATTATGTGTGATTGTAGTTATATTTCTGCTAGCTGAACTCTTGGAAGGATCTAGGTAAGGCATACTACACACGGGATATGCAGATATTATGCTGGCTATTTTAAGCTGAACTGTATTACTGTTCTCTAGAATGGATTTTGGAAGAAATTCAGCTCTATTCATTGTACTCTTTATTTTTTCATCTATGTTCACTTTAGTAATGACTGAGTGTAGTTTTTATTTTCCCACTTACAAACCTGGCTTTATTGTACTCATGCTCAAATACATATATCCACAACAGATTGAAGAAGAATTTGGGTAAAATCAATATTTATGTTGAAAATATGATTGATGGGATTTTTTAAAAAGGCTCAGTAAAAAAAAAAAACCAATCAAGGCCATAAATGCAATCCTGCTCTATTTTCTCCGGTGATTTTAGGAGCACACCTTATCATGACATCCACCTCTGCTATCTTCAATAAGGGGACAAAAAAAAATCCTATACTCTAGTCAAACCATATTTGAAGGTTAAATTTTAAAGAACTGGAAGAGTTGACTTTAAAGAAGCAGATCAGATCACATATGTAGTGCATTAAAAAGATCACCCTCAGGAATCTGCGAGTTCATACTGCTGACCTGAAGGAGACTTACAGCTTCATTGGGCCATATTGCACTGCTAGTCTGAATTTTAAAACATTTTTCGTTGTCCATGTCTTAGAATTCAGAACCTCACTGCAGAGAGGTAATGCACCAGAAGTCCTAACTGTCTTACATAGACAAAAAAAAAAGGGGCTGGGGAAAAAAAAGAAAAGCAGTTTACTAGAACACACTTATCAAGTGTTTCTCTGTTCTCAGAGCACCTGGTGATAAAGTGAAATACAAGTGTTTCATCTTACATCTTTTTAATGTAAGGTTAGCGTGAGCTTGCAGTAAAGCTGTTTAAAATTGTGGAAGTTCCAGTGGAAAAATCAGCCCGAAGGGAAAATCAGGTATTAATCTGTTTAACTCTATTGTTTTATATTTCCTTTTTCTCGGTGAATACTGAGATAATAAGGTGTGAAATTATAATGGAAATAAAGAGTACAATACTTCAAACGTTTCCAAAAATGCCATTGTAAAGTAGACGTAGAACTCCATACATGGAGGTCTTACTAACTGTTCTGAAGCAAGGGCAACTCACTAGGTTTTTTTTTATTTTTAGTGTTTCATTGCAGAGTGTTAGCAACTGGTTATATGAAGTCAGGGAGACATCCTTAATCAGCCACATTTTCCAGCTCCTTTCCATTACTAATGCTAAGGAAGCAGCTCACAAGAACTTGCACGTTAAGTAGAAATAGGAAGTTTAAAAGTAGCTGCCTGCAAATATTTGGGTGGTTAGAGAGGGGTGTCTCTGCTTTCAGTACTGAAATCTATTCGAACTGTGGTGGCTTACATCTCACTATGTGCATCTGACCCTGGGAAGAAATGACAGGCTCAAATTGCTCCTGTTTAGTGTTATCATGTAAGGTTTCACAGGGTAAAAGACAAACCAGAAATATTCCTAACTGGTATTTAAATTACATTAACACCTTTTTTGTATAGCTTGAGTGAAAGGTCACGCTAGACAAGCAGCATCTTCAATGTTTGTAAATGTCTAATTTGCTGCTTTTAAATTGCTGTGAACTTCACTTACTTAGTCCTGCTGAATGAATCCAGTGTTGCAAATACTTCTGACAAGCGAATATTTGCTTAGCGAGAATCCATTGTTCATAATGGATTGAGAGGGACATGCAGTGTGAATGCATTTTTATTGCCGTGCCATCTCTCTGCTGTTGTTTCAGTGAGATGAAAGTAGCGTTGTGATAACAGCCCCAGGTTTCTTAGTGCTCTGTGTGGCATTTCCCGTCCTCCTGGTAGGTGTTAGTGAAAAAGTGCTTATCACAGGCATTTTTCCATGTTATAAAATATAAAAAAAAATATGTATATTTTATAAGAACTTGGACAGCAAGAGTTAGGAATACAAACACACTTAAAGAAAACCTGAGGAAAGTGCGCAGGCTGGGCTGAAAACATGCCAGCACTCTCCAAATGTTTTTTGTTGGTTTTGGTTTTGTTTTTTGGGGGGGGGGCTTTTTTCTTTTTTTTTTTTTTTGAATTCGAGGCAGAGTGACTCGTGGGCACCTCTGTGCGTGCAGCCCGAGCTGCCCTCTCCCAGGGCCGCGCAGATAACAGATGGCAGTCGCCACTCGTCGCGCGCGGCTCGCAGCAGAGCCCCGGTGCTGCCTTCGCAGGGCTCCGCTGTGGTGGCAGCCGGAGAGGGGAGGCTGCACAGCAAAGCATCGCCCGGGAAGGGCCGTGCTCTCACCGGGCAAAACATGCTGGACGGGATCCATTCCTGAGAGTACCTGTAATTGCGGAACCTCAGTTCTAAAGGGCGTGGAAGCTGCATCCAGCAGAAGTCGAGCCTTTGGTTGCATTTCTGGTCGCGTGGAGTTTGCGCTTTGGAACTTGATTTTTCGTTTTCAAGTCTGGGCAGATACCTGCGTTTTTTATTTTGTGAGATGACACCTTTCACGTGAAAATTCTCAGTCAGACTTAAATTTTAGCTTGTTATGGCATCCTCTGCAATTATTAGCCTTTGACTAGGGGCTCCATAAGCAAAGGGGTATGAAAAAAAACCCCAAACCAAACCTGAAATAATGGATTCACCCTGACATAATGAGTTGTATCTGTTTCTGTTCCAGCTTTCATGAAATTTCATCCATAATCTGGGAAATATGTTTGGTGATTAATGAGAGCACTCTCCTTCTGTTTAATGGTTTTCAAAACCACTGAAATGTTTGTGGGTCTTGATACGTGTTTTTAGACTACACAGTAGTTTGAAATGTAATTAAATCCAATTTTTCTTGAATTAATATAATAAAAAGGATCTCTAAATTCAGATATATGTGAGAGATTCAGCCCTACATGTAGGCTGAAAAAATGAATTATGCCATCCTCTTCCTTGGGTTTTTGAGAGAATAATAGTAAAGGGCAGTGAGGCTATGAAGGTTTCTTTCAGCAAATGCTATGATCATGTCTAGAAAACATTACATAGCCCTAGCAGAAATTTTGCTGCTGAAATTTCCCTGGCCTTTGTTTACATCCCTGGAAGGCAGCTGAAGTTGCTGGGTGGATCGAAGCGCTTGGCTGAGTGTGTGCCAGGGAGGGAGAGGAGGGCAGAGTGACAGCTGTACGTCCGAGAGTGCATTGGACACACAAGTCTGATCTTGAAGTGGAGGTTCTTTACATCTGCCTCAGTGCAGCCAGGATAAGCCTTTGGTTCGCTCTTGATTATTTGACCATGAGGCCACACACTCTCTAAATAAATTAATCCAAGGTAGAAGAAATTTTTTTTTAAGTATTTACAGTATTAGTTTGTTCTTTTGACAGTGGTGACTATACATCATTTTTTAAATGAAAAAAACCTGTACTGGAAACATCAGTACCCATAAAACATTTAGAAAGAAGTTAATCTATCAAAATTAAGTGTCAATAATTTAAAAATCCAAGTCTTGATATTTCAGCTGTGTAAATGTATTGAATCTGCAACACGCTAGTGAACATGTCATTTTCGAGTGCAGCTTTGATTATAAAAAATGTAAATGAAGATATTGAAGTACAAACCAGGGCAAGCAAGAGGAATGTTTCACTCATAAAGGTAACAATCACACAAACAACCGGTAAAATAAATGGGAGGCAATTATCAGAAAAGTGAAGCAACTCCCAGATTTGCCAGCAATTTCATATCTGGTTTGATCAAATATTCAGATTTCTAAACACGTATCAGAGGGGAAGGGAAATTCAGTCCCTGCAAAGTGAAATAAACTCTAGGATTTAAGTCTGAGTAGCCTGATTGAGGCATTGCATCAAATGTTTACAGATGAAAACAATGGTAAGTCCAGCCACTGTCTTTTTTTTTGGCCAGTAGTTCTCAAAGTGCTGTGTGCAAGGCACAGATCTTACTTTGGCACTTGACCATCTGCAGCTGCTTCACTCTGGCCCCTAGTGAGTTAGTGTCCATGAAGTCCATCTTAATGAAGTAGAGGAAAGGGTCTTCAGGAATATAAAAGATTTACCCTGCTTAGCATGGAGCTGTGTGCAATGTGAAATAGAGAGCAAGTGGTGCATGTGCTGATATTTGAAAAGATCTGTGGTTTAAACAGCCTCGCTGAAGAGGCTGTGAACTGTGTTTGGAGCTGGCTTGGAGTGCTGAGCACTGCAGAGTACAGTCAGCTCGATGCCCCTTGTTCCTATAATAAAAATGCTAAGGTCTTTTTACCTATTTATGTCTGCTTCCTTTGAGCTTTGGGTTTACTGGTATGCAAAAGGAAAAAAAAACAAGCATATGTTCAGTTGCTCAATCAACCTTTTCTCAATCCACACTCAGTGATCTCAGTGAGTCATTACGGCATAATTACAATTTGAGTGTGATACACTGTTTGTAGAAAAGTATCTATTTTTAGCAGAAGAAACACTACAGTCCCTGAAAGGAGGTGAAAGAAAAGGAAAAAAGGAAGGAAATCTGTAACCAGCAAATCAATGCTATTGTTAACTGATATTACGAGACACCCCGTAGATTTACAATGCTTGCACTCAGCCACATAAAACCACACTGAAAAGAATGCCTACCAGGGGTTAAATTCATATGCCTGCACTGCAGCCTATTTCTGTCAACACTCAGCTCAGGAAATAAACATTTATGCTTTCTGAAATGAAAGTGTATTTTTGAAGACTAGCCGTCAGATATTTTTTGCCCTTCACACTTTCAAATGCTTAGCCTTTTTTGTAAGTTGACTGCAAAGTGCATCAGTTTGCTAGGCAAAAAGAAAAAAAAAAAACCCTGACAAGTGCCCATGGCATCATTGTCAAGCACACGAGCGTCTAGTAGAAGATGGCAGGAGGGTTGGCACAAAACATGCTTCCTTCAAGCTTCTTACCTCAGGGGTACCTGACTCTTGAGAAGCCTTTCAATCCTTCCAAATGACGTTATTGCAGACTGTCATCTGGTTTATTTGGTGTGTGCTGTATCGCAGATAAACATGCTATTTAACTGCAGGTCAAGGTACAGAGAGTCATCCTGCCAGCAACCGCCTGAGATCCATCAGACGGCACTGACTTGGGGAGGGAGATGGAGAGAGATCAAACTTGTCACCACTATGGTACATGCTAAAGGGGGAGAAAGGTGCACAACGTTGTATTTTAAAATGTTATTACACAGCTCTGCGTTGAAAGCAGTGACCTGCAAGACTCTGAGGGATTAAGGACCCACACAATGCATGACAAAAGTTCCAACCCACACCATCAGGCAGCATCTCGTAGTGGTTTGGACAGAGCTTAGAGATGGGACTGGAGAGGCAAGCACTGATCAGAAGGCTGGAAGGGTCCAAGTTGGAGACTTCTTAAAAAATAGTTACAATTTAATATAGAAAATAGCCCCTTGTCAAAGAACATGGTTGATCTGGGGGATTCACATAACAAAAGCTCACAGACTCAGAGTTTGACATGAAATAAGTATAACCTTCTCCAAACAATTAAAAATAAATCTCTATATATAAATATATAAGCCTGTGTAATCTATTATTTTAACTGTGACTTGTTGAACGCGTATTAAAAGGGCATTGCCGTGATACAAGAGACATGCTGGATGCTTTCACATTTTCTGAAAAATCAAAATACAACAAAAACAGATTAATTACAACTTGATTCAGCTTTGCGTTCCCACGAGGGATGCCTTTAAAAGTTAAAACATGCTTTCACTGAACAGGCTTTCAAGGGAAAGTTACTTCGATCAGGAACAAAATAGTCATGTTGATTTGATTTATTATTGAAGAGCAGAACAGCATGCTTTATATTTGCCAGTTTTTCTATAATGTAAAAAATTTCTTTTGATTTTTATGTGTCATATAAAAACAACTGGTATATTTACTGCTCCAGAATGCAGATTTTTCAAGAGTGCAGTACAATAAATTATATCAACATTCCATTTTTCCCCCTCACAGGGCATATGTAATTTTCTTTGACTGTAGCACACAATAAATGTTATTGAAACACAGCATTATTTATTTTTAAAAAAATAAAACCAATGCCAACAAAGCTGTATGAAAATAGATAAGTGAATAAAAGAAGGAAGTTGGGGAGTTTTCAGGGAAAAAAAAGGAATACAGAGAGAAATTGCAGGTTAAACTTTTTTTAATCAAAACTGATTTTATTGCCTTTTGCTTAATTAAACCTTTCAGAAGTGTGTGAAACATTGTTATACCTGAAAAATTGTTAATTTGTAAATCACAGGGACAAAAGGGCTCCACTGCAACTTTAAAGTTTCTATGCACGTAAATGTCAATAGAGTGCCTTCTCCATCATCAGCACTAAATTCACATTGATGCCTCTTTTCTTCTCTGTATTGATCCTTCCATGAGAACGTAGATTTGTATCTGTTAATTAATGCGTCCTGAAACAGCGTTTGTATTAATCAGGCAGATAAGAAAAATTGGATGCCTGCACCCTCATGACAACCGTAAAAGTGCTGGCCCTGATAAAATCGTGGATGGACCTCAATAAAAAAGTTCCTCCTTCCACTCAATAAACTAATCATCCTGCTTTTAATTATTCGGCAGAAAGATGTGTGGAGATTGGAGAATGTGTAAATCTATTTACTAACAGCAGTGTCTGGGAGGGAGAATGGGGCTGTCACAGGACGGTGCTGCAGGCTACATTCTCTGTCCATCTGCTGCTGCAGAAAAACTGGTTCTTGAAAGCTGGCAAGGAACAGAAATGTTGGAGCTAATTGAAATCACGAATTCCTCCCTATAACCTTTGAAATGATTATTTCTTCTCCATTTCCCTCTTATTTATTTTAATCACAGATGTGTTATTTTCCATTGTCACATCTTCAAGGGTTTCCTGTTGTTGTTGGATCAGGTTTTGTTGTTGTTGTTTTGTTGTTTTTTTTTTTTAAGGCAGAGAGCTACAGTTCTATCACAAGACTCAAAAGACAGTAAGAGAAAATGAAAACAAATAAGGAGGGAGAGAAAAAATGAGAGAGAGAGCACATGCAGCCAGTTTTATGTTTCATTTTTTATGGATGCCTGGTGGTTTGGATGTGGGCTTTTCTTTTTTATTGTATTAGTTTTGCTGCTTAGTGCTTATAGAGAAAATCTTGTTTGGAGTAGATGCCTTTCAGATTTGCTCGTTTATGATATATTCTTGCTTGACTGTAACTCTCGACTTTAAAAACAGAAAACTGCATTTAAGTGTAATTGAACACCAAAAAGAATGTTCTTACAGCAGGAACTCTGTCAAAGGACATGTAAGCAACTCCATAAACAACTAAATGAAAGCCTCAGACATGTCTTAAGACCCTTTAAGAAAAGCTTGACTAATCCCCTTTGATGATTTTATTAAGTACTTGTGGTTGATGGTGCCAACTGGCAAACTGCTGCATTTCACCAACAGGCCAGGAAAATCACTTCCTCTCCCATATTGTTTTCCAGCACCTAATGTGATTGGGATATTAGCAGTTTGATATAATAAATTAACAGGTACAGTAAACAAGAGTCTGAAAAGGTAAGACAGTAAAGATGTTTGCCCTTAGTGATCCTATTAGGAAACACAGTGGGGGGGAGAGGAAAGCAAAAGTTAAATTCATTAAGAGGCATTTAATAAATTTTTGGTCAAATAAGGAGGGAGAGAGGTCTGACTGCTATTCAGTTGGCACTTAAGTGTGCCACCCTGTTATTTCAACAAGTGTAGTAGTGGCAGGAACCAGGACAGAAGTGATTAGTGTCTTTTCTGAGAAGTGTGTGTGTTACTTCTCTGTTCCCCGAAGTTCGAAGAGAATTTTTTCTCTTTTTCATCATTACCTTAATTCTATTAAAACATCAAATCTTCCCTTTTAAAAAAGTTTTCTTTTTTTTCTTCTAAACTATCCTTCTTGGATTATGGTAGTAATGGATAGAGTCAGCAGATCCCTGTTTCACAGCATTAGGTTTTCACAACTAAGCACAAGTATTTCAGAACAAAGAAGATATCATACAAATCACAGATTGCCACTGCAGTACCCCACAAATTAATACAATTTTTACAGGAAGAGCCTGCAAATTCCTGCTTGTTTAAAACTTTGGTTTTCATTAGAAAATGTTTGAACTTATATTGGTTTATTTTCCTATAGTAGGATGGGCAGGAGACACACAAAAGCAGAAGGGAGAATAATAGAATGCATACATGTTTTATCACAATGTATAAAAAAAAAAATCAAAAAGGGGCTCAGATTTCCAAATGTGCTTAATATTTTTCGTGGCTTTTCTTTTTTTTTTTCCTATTCAGGATTCTCCACTTTGTCTCTAGCTGACCAGATGAGCCTTCTGCAGAGTGCTTGGATGGAGATCTTGATTCTCGGTGTTGTATACCGGTCACTTTCTTTTGAGGATGAGCTCGTATATGCCGAAGATTATATTATGGATGAAGACCAATCCAAATTGGCAGGCCTTCTTGACCTTAACAATGCCATACTGCAGCTGGTAAAGAAATACAAGAGCATGAAGCTGGAGAAAGAAGAATTTGTCACCCTCAAAGCTATAGCACTTGCTAATTCAGGTTGGCAGAGTGGCATGATGGTTGCTACATTTTTAATGTGTCTGTCTTTCTTTCTTTCTTTCTTTCTTTCTTTCTTCTGAAATGTTTTCTGCATGCTTGTTTAAAACAGGATTTTATAATAAGAAATCGCTAATCAGACTTTAATATAAAGGGCAACAAACAAAGCAGTTCAAACTAAGAACAACTTTCTGGTTCAAAATAATTGTGGAATATGTTCCTAAGGGAGTGGAGAATATTCCACTGTGTGATCTGGAGAGTGTTTTACAGGCAGAGGACCCTTCAAATGAACACAGATGTTGTTCTCTTAAATCCATTTCATAATCCAGACAAGTCTAATCATTGCAATTAAAGCAAAAAGGATGCTGGAGAATATGCTATATATTTTCTCTGTAAAGGCAGCTACTAATTAATTTGATAGATGGAATTCAGGGTATGGGAGGAGGGAGAAAATCCATATTGAATCTCACAAGGACCACACCTTACCCTACGGATCCTTTGCACTTACGAGAGCGCTTCTGCAAAAAATTATTACCTGTGCAGAAAGAGTTAAAAAATCTCAGAAAGAATTTTTTTTTTCCTGCATTTGAATTTAAAAGTGCTGAAGCAGTGAATACTGTCAGATAAGTAAAAATCGTTTGTGCTTTGTTGTTTTTCTTTTTGTGTCTCCTTAATGCTTTATTGTGGTCTTAAGTCCCTTTTAGCATTTGCATAAAGTTCACGATAGATCCCTCTTTAATGACGTGCCGATCATTAGATACCTGTGTGTCAATAACATGCTCTGATGCTATGTTCCATTGACAGTCACACCGTGCCCCTCCATCTGCTTTTGTTTTGACCCTATCTTTGAACTTTATCTTGGTTGCTGGCCAGTAGTTTTCCCTTTAATTACAAGAAGGAAACTGTCAATAAAATCTGTTAAATGGGATGCAATGAGTGGCTTGAATGGGCGGACGGCTATTTGTTCAAATTCTGCAGCATTCAAGGTATTGACAGTTTGTTTTCTGGGGCCATATGTGACGATCAATCTCAGGCTGGGCTCAGCCGCGCTGAAAAATGAAAAACCAGATTGCTTTTGCTTACTTGTGGATGACGACTTGTGATTTGGCGCGGTCCTAGTGAGATGAGACCTTCTGCCCAAATTGCCCCCCTGAGAGCCGGGACGCGTGACTGTTTTTAGAAATAATTTTTTAATTGATTTTGTAATTAACAGTTCATCTACAATATTGATGCATGAATCCTCAGATTGATAGGAGGGAAATTGTTTTCAACAATGAAGTTGTACTTTCCTATTTATCTTTGTAATGTGATTTAGCACTCTGCATTTTTAATTGGAAATATAATTCAAAAACATGCAAAGCCAAAATGCTTATTAGTGTCTTTGTAAAATATTCTCCACCCCACTAACTCTGCCCTTAATTTTAGAATACTATCTTATTCCAGATTTTAAAAAAATGCTGAAATGCCTTTCAAAGATCAAAATTATTCTTAATTGAAGATTTATTTATAATTTTTGACCATTGTAAATAGACACTTGAGGATGCTTTGCAGCTCCAGGAAGGTTATTTCTCAAAATTGGTCATGCTTAATGATCAGAGCAAGAAAGTTATCTGCAATTAGGAGTCTAAATGGAGAAGGGCTTTTGTATTTATTTAAATTCTGTAATTCAAAGACTGAATTAGAAATATTTCTGTAGTTTACTTGACGAAAAGGATGAGGACTAGAATATAGGGATATGATGTTAAATACCACTCACACCTTCCCCCTGGCCTAAAAAAAAAAAAAAAGACGTGCAGTGTTTAAGTAATAATAAAAAATAACTGCTGCCAAAAAAAAGTTTAGTCATACACTGTGCATAGAGTGTATCAAAATCATCTGTAGCTTCATTAACTTCGCTGGAAATTACAACCAGGATAATGTCAGAGATAAATACAGTTCAGCATACTAAAATTCAGGGCACATTGAAGTGAAAACATTTCCTTCCCTCATCTTAAAAGAAATAAAATTGCTGTCTTAAAATGAAACTGTTGCAAGGAGGAGTTAAAAAGCAGCCCAACCATTCCACTTTCCTTTCAACTGAGTGTTTTGGCTGCTGAAATTCAGTATTTCAGCTTCAGGTTGTGCATGCAGCAGATACCAAACTTCTACCAGCTGTAGCTGCACTAACCTGTAGGTGTAAAAGCGCCTGCAGAATTACAGCCCATCAGTGGCTATCAGATCCTTAGTGTTTTCTTTACAAATGCTGCTAAAATTAAAATAAAATTTAAGTTGGATTTTTTTTCCTCTTTTTTTTAATAGACAAGAGCAGAATATCTTATTTTCATATAACTAGGAACTTGGTTAGTGGAAATGCAGCTATATATATATAAAAAAAAGAAAGCCATTAGAAAATCAACCAGTAGCAGTTCATATTTTAATATATTTTATTTCTGATTCTTCTTTCTTCCATTGTTTATTCTTACAGTTTAAAATATATTAGCCTTTTTATAGCTGTGGAGAGTATAATAAGAAATCTTGGGTGTTTCAGACATTTTTGCCATATCCACACTGTCTAGAAAGATTCCCAGGTTGACTCTACTGTAAACAGTAGACAAAGATGGTTTTATAGCTTTGTATCTGTGTTAGTGATTTATGATACAGTGTCATAGTACTTTCCCTGCTGGTGTTTGGAAGCAGGAAAAAGAAATTGTAGATTGTCTTCATATCGATTGTATTTTGTTTGAATAAATACCACAAGCTTTGCTTTGGCCAACAAATCTCAGTGGCGTGAGCATTAAAACACACACTTTTCTTTAGGCCTACAGAGCCCATTTGTGCAGTGCTGGATCTGAGATAATCCTGCCATTTGGTCCCTAAAAGGTGGGGAGGAGTAGCAGTTTTTCAGGGAGATTCTCTGACAGCCACTATCAAATGTTCCCTGTGCGGGGCTGGCAGTGCCACACCACTTCCATAAATTTCCAGAAATGCAGGATGTGGCAACGTTGTAGATTGTCGCTGATTTCACACTGAGTGCATATAGACTCGGAGAAGTTTAAATACGTATGTAAGAGCACAATACTGAAATGTATAGACATTTCAGTCCTGCGTACGTGAAGTCTGTACAGGCATGATTTCAACAGTTATGTTTCATATGTAAATCCGGAATTTATCAGGTTAGATTTAAGCATCTGCATTGATTTGATAGTAATTAACACAGCCTTTATACTTCAGCTCCAGAGAAGTCGCTCTTTCCTTGCCATTGTCCTTGTCCTGTCGGTATCACGAGTTCCTCCCTTCTCTCCCTGCCTCCTGTACACAAAAGCCAGGAGGTACCTGGAAGCTGCGGGATGCGGCTGCCCCGCGTTCCGCCTCACACCGCCCAAATGAAGCAAGCTGGCACCAATGAGCACTTTGTTTACCCACGCAGAAAATCAACTTTGAATAGTTTCCAAAACATGCATGTACCAATTACTTCCTCGTGTGTAAGGGAAGGTGAAATATTTACAAAATATGTTTGAAGTGTACACAAGTGCAGGCGCGCGCACGGGAACGCTCTGGCACGGAAAAGAGGAGCCGCTCATATCTTCTGTGCTGGGACGTGTTCCCGTGTATTGATTAGGGAAATACTAAACAGGAAATTGCAGGTGAGCAGTTTTTTGAAATTGCCTAATCAGTAAGGACTAAATTGGGCCTCCAGGCCAAATGTTGCAGAAAAGCTTAGGAGTCACAACTGAGAAAGGAGTTTTAAGAGAAGCTGAGTTCACATCTAAGACCTAACGTAAGGAACTGGAGTGTCAAAATACATCAGCACCTTTGAAAATATGATCCCTGTGCATCTGCTTAATAGGCTGCTGGCCTCTTGAAAAACCTGACCCAAATGTGGATGCTAGGCACTTAAAAGTACAGCCCTATGCACTGTTGAAAATTTAATCTTAAATGCTAATACTGGCTGTGTAGCCTGTACCAACAGAAGGAGAAAGGGACTTCTGCTCACTATCACATTTCTGGTCTTTGATATTAACTCTCCTAAAAAAAACCCCAAAAAAACATTGCCCTTTCAGTACTGAAGGAGTGTGAACCAAAAAGTATCTTGTGCATTTTAGCATAATGAAGTGCAGATCAATATTGGTGCCAGTAAAGTAACACTGTCATCTCAACCTGTTAAGAAATTAGTAAGTCTTATAAGTTTTTTAGCTTTCCAGACACAGTGTACTCAGAGTACTAGGCTATCACCATTATATAATATTATCATAATAGAAATTAATTGGTAGAGCCCAGTAAATCACTTACTCCACGGGACATCATCTTTATTCCCAGTGCATGTCACAGTGTGCTATATTTCATTTCTAATAATGTCAATTTTTTCATTTTGTTTTATATAGTCATCTTGTTAGTGTTAGAATTCATGATTAAGACATATCTACTGGGTGCATATATATATATATATATATATATATATA
>VXAZ01008630.1:325267-470947 GCA_013399875.1 Gymnorhina tibicen | reverse complement strand
TGAAGCATTATTGGCTTCCCCATCAATGACATTTTAAAAAAAAAAAAAAAAAAAGAAAAAAAAAGGGAAAATAAACAGGATAATAATGGCAAAGAAACTTAGTGTTTAATTAAGGAAAAAATGACTAAATGACTGCACTGATATTTAGCAGCAAGACTGTGAAGCAGCTTTCAACTTTTTCTTCTGTGTCTTTCTGATGCAGTTTTTTCTTTTCCTTTTCCTTTTCTCTCTTTTCCTTTCTGTTCTTTCCTTTCCTTTTTTCCTTTTTCTCTTGTTTTTTTTTTCCTTTGCTGCTGAACTTTTTAAAAAGAGGTCTCTAATTGAAGAGAGATGGAAGCCAGGCCTGCCAAAGGATGGAAATCCATAATATGGATGCCAGTGAACTTATTATGAACCATAATGTCCCCAATGACAAAGGAATCAAAGAGAGAACCACCGTACCTAGCAGTACAGTACAACACGATGAACTGACTGAATGCAGTATTAGATTTCATAGGAGCAGTCTCTAATTAGACGACTAAGCGACGATGCATCGGCTGCTTCTTATCATTGCATTTTCCATCTAGATCAGTTACAGCCATTTGATTCCTTAATTGTTTTTTCAAGTCTTCCAGATATTTCTTAGGTTAGCTACGATGTAACTTTTTCAGGGAATAGTTTAAGCTTTATTCATTCATGCAATACTAAAGAGAAAGAAATACTGCATTTTTGTGCTGGCTTGAACAATGATGAACAATAATGAAGGACAAATGAATCCTGAAGGAAGATTTTTTTAAATGTTTTGTTTCTTCTTACTAATGGAGATTTTTTTGTACCAGCTTTACCAGTTTTCAGCCATTTATTAATGTGGGAATTTATCTTACTAAAGCAATAGTCGAAGGGAAGGTGCATATTATCACGGATGCAATTTATGTTGTGTGCCAGTCTGGTCCAAAACATCCAGTTTCTTAACATGAGCTCCAGTTTATAACTAAATGTTCACTGACTCAAAGGATTAGATTACACCTGCAGTATATCCGAGTAGTCTAACATAGAAGTACTCCATGTGGAATACCAATCCGTACCGGTGTTAGGAGACAGCGGCTGTGCAGGGGCACGGCCGCCGAGTGATTTCTAACTGCTTCAGTTGCAAATGAACGAGATACTACTGCCTGTTCGCAAAATTGTAACCTCACACGCAGAAAAACCCTATCAACCAATAGTAGCTTAGAGGCAATGAGGCAAATGCCGCCGTTTGCAAAATTAAGAAATCAGAGTAGTAGACTTCTGACCAAATTGAAGAATTTAACACTTCTATACCTTATTTATTGATTTAGATTTTGGTTTGTAAATGGCGATCCTTAACAAGTAGCTAAACCAGTATATGTGCTTTTCAACCAGTATTGTCACAGCATGAAAGTCAGTCAGTTTCAAGACTGTTACGAGGTGTAATCTAATGTATAAACCGATTAGATGCCCCCAGAAAACTACAGTCGCTAAATAACCAATAAACAATAACCTCCATCAAATGCTATACCAATGTACCAGTGTTAGTAGCTGCTCCCTGTACTATGTGAACATCCTTATTCTATGTACACAGATGTAATTAAAATTGTAATCCTAACAAACAAAAGAAATGTAGTTCAGCTTTTCAATGTTTCATGTTTGCTGTGCTTTTCTGAATTTTTATGTTGCATTCAAAGACTGTTGTCTTGTTCTTCTTGTGGTGTTTGGATTCTTGTGGTGTGTGCTTATAGACACAGGGTAGAATTAGAGACAATATTGGATGTACAATTCCTCAGGAGATTACAGTAGTATATTCTATTCCTTACCGGTAATAAAGTTCTTCCTAGTAATAATTAAGAGATCGAAACTCCAAACAAATACTCGTTATGAACAGATACACACTGAAATCATAATATTTTCAAAACAAGGGATAATTTCTGTAACAGTTTATTATAGAATACCAATGTATAGCTTAGAAATAAAACTTTGAATATTTCAAGATTATAGATAAGTCTAATTTTTAAATGCTGTAAATATAGCTTTTATTCAATCATCTCTCAGATGTTGTTATTAACTCGCTCTGTGTTGTTGCAAAACTTTTTTGGTGCGGACAAGTTTCCAAAACTATTGCTACGTTGTGTGCTTTAAACAAAATAACAATGGGCCAATGCTCCCTCGGCCTTGTGCTAGGAAAAAAAAAAAAAAACTGTGTATCTATCATTAGCTATATGGGACTATATTGTAGATTGTGTTTTCTCAGTAGAGAAGTGACTGTAGTGTGATTCTAGGTAAATCATCATTAGCAATTCATTCAGATGGTCAATAACTTGAAATTTATAGCTGTGATAGGAGTTCAGAAATTGGCACATCCCTTTTGAAAAATGTCAAAAAAAAAAATACAACTCCTGGGAAAAAGGTGCTGATTCTATAAGATTATTTATATATGTAAGAGTGCAAAAAAAAAGTTTATTTTCCAGAAAGTTTGTGCAGGGTTTAAGTTGCTACTGTTCAAGTACACTATATATATATAAATATATAATATAAATATTGTTTTTGCTGTATCACATTAAAGAACTTGGGCTTCAGGGTCAAAAGCCAATCAACTAGAAGTATACAAAAAACACACAAAAAATGGAGATGTGTTAAAGGCACACGGTGCAAACTTTAGTTTTCATTTTCCGTAATTTTTTGGAGCTGCAAAAGAACAAGTATCTCAAGACTGTAAAACCATTACCTGAAACTTAGCTAAAAAAACTGCACGGGCTTTATAATGTTGTTCATCTTAAACCTTGCTGGAGAAGAGTTCTTTCAAGACCACTTACTTAATGTGAAGTGTTGGGAAAATTTCAAAGGGTGTATGTTTTAGCCATAACAATTTAATTTCTATTTTTGCTTCATTTTTTAATTTTTTCTTATTTAAAGCAATATGATTGTGTAACTCCCAGAAGTTACACATTTGTTTCAATCAGATCAGATTGTTGTATTTATTCCACTATTTTGCATTTAAATGATAACATAAAAAGATATAAAAAATTAAAACTGCTATTTTTCTTATAGAAGAGAAAATGGGTGTTGGTGATTGTATTTTAATTATTTAAGCGTCTCTGTTTACCTGCCTAGGAAAACATTTTACGGCAGTCTTATCGTGCAAAGATCGCAAAAGGACAAAAAAAAATTAAACTGCTTATAATAATCCAGGAGTTGCATAATAGCCAGTAGTTAAAAACCGAAACAAAACAACAAATGAAAACAAACATGTCTATAGCTGTAGATGGGCTTCACATCTGTATAGCAATCAACTGTATATTTTTGTGATGTGTATCATACCGTGTGCTCCAACCAATGTCCATTTGTGTAAATGTATTTATTTTATATTGTATATATTGTTAAATGCAAAAAGGAGATATGATTCTGTAACTCCAATCAGTTCAGATGTGTAACTCAAATTATTATGCCTTTCAGGATGATGGTAGAGCAATATTAAACAAGCTTCCACTTTTGATTGCTTTTATTTTATTTTTTGTGTTGTGGGGTTTTTTTGGTTTTGTTTTCTTTTTTGGAGGAGGAAACAGAGCAATTAACGTTGCCTTTTGTTACTTCCATTCAAAACGGAGCCAGCGTTTGCACTTCTCCCTGAAAGTACGATGTGAGTGTAAATAAATGCTATATAAAGCCTTGTCAGAATGAATTCCAGTGTGGTACAAGACATTTTGCATACTCTTAAATATGCAAAATGTCTCATAGCACATTAGAATTCAGGCTGGCAGGCCTTTATATAGCACTTATTTAATCTTAAAGCATCTTCACATCAACCTGCATTACTCAAAATCATTGCCTCTCTGTCAATGTCATAAAAGAAAACTTTCCCACTATTTTAAGATCACATTAATATCATATAGAAGTAGGTTTTTTGCTTTCTCCATCAACAACCAAGTCTAGCATTCATTTCCTACTGCAGGAAACTCCTTTAATGTGTTCTGAGTAAAAATAAAAATAAATTAAGAAAAAAACCTGTGGTATTTGATCCAGTGTTGCTGAATGGAAGTAAATGGCCCCCAGAGCAGTGATACAGATGGTGTTAGTGAAGAGCACCGAGAGCTGTCAGGATCCAGGCAGGTGAAACAGCGGGGGCAGAGTGGCCATAAATGGGCTCTGGGCCCGTCCCTCCGAGGGGCTGCAGCCCCCCTCGCTCGGGCTCAGCCCCTCTTTCCTGTGGACCCTTCTGGAACCATCACAGAAGTGCTAATGTGTGCTTTTCTTGCTTTTTAGCCTATCTTGATAGTGTTTGTCGTCGTGTTCGCCAGCGTGTTTCTCACCTTCGCTCCTGGCCGTCCTCTGGAGGTTCTGGTGATGGCGCAGGGGCCGCTGAGCACGGCGGTGCTGCTCGGGGCCGGGAGCTGCGTCGGCCAAGGGACGGGGCAGCACCGAGGGCTCTCTGTGCTTCGAGTGCCAACGCAGCGAGAGGCGCCCCTGCCCTGCTGCCAGCCCTGCCTGTGTTTTAGCTATCCTAGGAAACGGGGAGTTTTTCGGAGTGAAAGGAGCAGCAGGGCAATGGGAAGATGAATCCTGCGTGGACTCTAATTTAAAGATGATCAGAATTGGGCTTTAGTGTTGCTGCTGCTGTGTACACAGGCACGCATCCATCCATATACACACAGAGTATGCGTGCACAGAGCTGGCTTTCCCCCGTTTTTTAGTATCCCCCTCCCCCTGCTTTTTATTAGTTTCCTGATTTTTCATTACTGCGAAGTGTTTCTTCAGAGGAAGACATAATACTGCACCTTAAAAGTGAAAAAGGCAGTGTTACAAATTTTCACATACAAAGGGAAAATAATCTGTAAAAAGTGGCATTCCTAGACTTCCTCAGCATGTGATTGACCCTAATCATTGACTAAGGTTTTCACATGTGATTAAAAAATCATGCTTTCTGTGCCATTTTTCGTGAGAGGATCATGAAGCACCGTACAACAGAAAATGAGCATCACAGAAGAAAAAATATATAGAACACTCAGATGAAGCCACTTCTAAGGCTCTGTCTCAGAAGAGTTTTTCTGGGGTTTTTTCTTTCTGTTTTCTCCCTATGCTGTCTCTGCAGTAAAGCCAGGATGGGCACAGAAATCCATTGGAAATGTTTCAGTAGGAATCTCTGAGGAACTTGGCTAGGAGCACAAACCTTTCTAAGCTCTGGAAATAGCTACTTAAGTCTTGAAAGAAAATTTAAAAGGGGCGTGGGGCGCTGGCATTCATAGCTCAGACAACACACTCTGCTAGAGTTCTCAACTGCTGCAGCCCCAACCTGTAGCTACCACCCCACCACTTGCCTAAAACACGGAAATGGCAAGACAAGAGTCTTCCCACTGAGGGTATGGCTCAGTGAAATCAGGTTTTGACTGACATGCTTTACATTGCCCTTCCCCTCCCCTACTCTGCCTGCCCACCAGATAAAAGAAGCCATCCCAGTCCAAGAGTGGGGTTTTGCCTCTGGAGGTGTTTGTTTGACAGCACCACCGTCCCTCACTGGCACCCGTGCCCTCAGCCATAGCCGTCGGTGTTGATCTGAAAGGAAAATGCCTCTCCCCAAGCTGGCTCCTACGTGGCATGGGATTTGTGATGGGCTACGAGTTTTCTCTGGAGCTTTGCAGTCAAGTAATGGCCTAACCTGATGTCATCTGGGCTCTTTGGTTGGTTGGCAGGGAGTTTTTGACCTTGTGAGTTTGCAGCATGAGAAGGTGTGGCAAACACCAACAGAAGTGCCCTGGTGTGGTCCCTGCAGCTGATCCTTTCTCAGTGAAAGAAATGGCAGGAAAATCACACGCCAGTCAGTGCTATTGCACGTGCAGTTATGTGTGTTTCTTAATAATGCCAGTGCTGAAAGGCTAAATATGGATAAAAAAACAAACCACCAAAAACAAAAGGAAGATTTTGAAAGATAACAGAAATGGAAATATTGTCCTTAGACAAGCCCTCATGTCGTACAGTTTTAAGTGACCTCCTGTGGCATTGCCCAGTCATACCCTAGTGGGAAAAAAACCTACCCTAAGCACAAGAACACCTAAGATTTTTTTGTGTACAGGCTTCTGCATGAGAAAACACCTCCTTTTAACATTTTTAACATTACCTGTCCTGGATCTTGCACCAAACTCAAGAATGGGACAGCTTGCTTTTCCTACATTTTCTTCTATAGCCTTTGTTAATCTTCCTTAACAGCTTTCTTCACTTGCACCTTTCCTTTCCTTTGCATTTCCTCTCTCTTGTGTAATGTAGGTCTCTGATTTCACATGGCACTTTGCTAATTACTCTGTCCTTCGTTACGCAGCCTGCCTGCCATAGCTGCCTCACAAGGCGTGTGTTTTCTCGTGATGAAAAGCTGATTCCGTGTGTCCATAGGTTGCCTTTTAACATACAGATCACAAACTTCCTCCTTGTGGTTGCTCTCTGAGAACGGGAAAAAACCCCAAGTAGCTGTGGAAAAGAATATGGATGCATTTATTTGCTTTCACCGTTTTTATCCCGAAGTGTTTGTGCTGCCACATCCCGGCCGTGCTAATCGTTAGTGTTTCGTTAAGATTAAGGGTCGCTGACTCCTGGTGTTCACATTCCCAAGCTGGCTCCTTACAATCTCCCTTAATATAAAGAAGCAAGTGGCGCTAGATTGATTACACGCAGGCTCTTATTATTAAGCAGAACAGAAAAGAAAGGAATTTCAAAATATAATCCTCCGCTCCCAGGAGTATTTGTCTTGTTCTCCATGAAGTTAAAGGTCTGAAATAATGTGCCCATCAGGAGCTCAATGTTGCATGTCCATGCCAGTTGGTCCAAGGGCTTGTTATGATGGTAATGACCTGCTGAAACGTGAGCTTTGATGGCAACAATACAATTGCTACCAGCTCACCCGCTGGGAGAAATATTTTATTATTGTCAAATGCCCTCCGCAGAGATTTGTTTTGCCTGTTCCTGTTTAAATTAAATTCAGAGCAGAACTGCATTATTATTTCTCTAGAGTATATTTGAAATAAACAACTAGTCTCCAAATTTAGGATTCCTGGTTAGTTTAAATTTTCTTATTAGCAGAAAAATTACAATAGGTGACAACATAGCTGCAGGAATATTATTATGGCAGCCATATGAGAGATTTACACACTGAGAGCATGGCCTAAAAGCACAAGAACTCCCTTCTACTTTACAAATGCCAGCCAAATTAATAATTAACTGTGCCATAAATTCTCCAGCCTTCAAGAATGATGTCAGTGCTCTTCTGTGTCACACTAGAGGAATTTTGTCATAAGACTAAGTGGTGTTCTTTATGAAGAGCGTTACTTATATGTAGAAAGCGGCCCAGGAAAGCAGCCCTTGCCACTCCGTATTACAGCAGCTCAGCAAACAAGTGACAGCAGGACTTCAGAGTCATTTACTGCTGCTTTCTCAAGGCAAAACTATCTCCTTACTCCTGTGAAACAGAGCAAATTTTGTTCCACATTAAATGGGCCAGATTATCTCTTCCACAAGCTTAAAGAGACAACACTAAATCCCAGCTCATGTAATTTCCTTCAAAATTGTTCTGCTCGGGCTGGGTGTTCCCAGGAGCGCCACCAGCAGAATTATCCGGCAATTCAGCTGTACTTAAATTGGCAGATGCTGGAGATTTAAGACAGTCCTGGAGCCTTAGCACAAATCTTCCACTTCTGTGCTGCCTTGTGGCCTCTCCTCCCTCTCCAGCCGATGCCACAGTGGCTGCCCGCTGCCAGCAGCTGATCCACGGACTGCCAAGCTGCCGGGCTGTGCATCCCTGCCTTGTTCAATCCAGCACCCAGAGCCAGGAGGGCAGCAGGAGATGTGCTGTGGGTTTGCATCTCTGTCTCTAACCCTGCATTTGTCATTCCTGGGGCCTGCTTTTGCTCTTGTTTGCCTTTTCCCTGTCTCCCGAGCGCTCACGCTGGTGAAAAGCTGCTCCATCTAAAGGCTGGGTGATTTTTGCGCCCTGCTTTGCTGCCAGAAGCTTTTCCCAGAGAGGCACTTGAGCAGTGCAGCGCAGGCATCCGAGCAAGGGCAGGGTGACAGCTGTGAGGCAGTGAGGGGTGGGAGGGCAGGTCATCTGCCCCATGTCAGGACATTAGAGGAGCTGCCACACACCTGCAGAGGGAGGAACACTTACAGGGGAGGGGAGGGCTGCTGGGTGCACTTCCCCTGCAGCAATCCCCCCATCACCTGCCCTTCCCAGCTCCTTGGCAGGCTGCCACCCACCCACACCAGCCGTGGGCTGGCTGGCACAGAGCAGGGGCTGCTGGAGCCAGACCCACGAGCTGGTGTGGCTGAGGATGGAAGTCTTTTGCAAAGTACAGATGTTTGCCCAGCTGGGAGTGTGGGGAACCTGCTGCAGCAACCCCTCAAAAGGCTTTTTAGAGAGAGAGTTAGAGGGTAAATGGCAAGTGAAAGGAGTTAAAAGAAAAAATATTTTTAAATCACAAGTGCTTTATGAATCACACTCCTAACACTCTCCAGTTCAATCTACCATGCTCTATCTAATTTCACAGCTTCATTGGGAATGGCCACAAGGTGAGGGACTGGCAGTAAGAGGAAGTCAATAAGGGCAGAATTCTCATACCAGGCTGCGAAGGAGTCACAGAAGTGCCAGTGTTACTTGCCAGAGGTTAACTTGGGGTCTACAGGGCTCCTGGGTAGCACTGAATGGAAAAGCTCCATATCATCCTCAGTAGTTTCCTTCTTCACCACTACCTTGATTTAAATTTAAAAATAAATACGTGGGTCTGAATCCCAGGGAACATCTCTGTAGTCTGACACAGAAGTGTTTCAGTCTTCCCTGAGATCTGCAAGACTCACACCCCTCACACTCGCCAAGCACACAGGTACTCTCTCCTTAGCCACAGCTGACCCTTCACTGCATATTCTGTCCTTTCCTGTGTGACAAAAACACCTTAATGAATGAGGTATCTGTAGCCCATCGAGGCTGAGCTGCACAGATTAGTCACAGACACGGAATAACCTCCTCTAGCAGGGGCTGAATCCCAGGTCGTGCCCGTGGTTTCCACCTCGGTTAACTCCCGGCAGGTTGCTCCCACTCTGCTGTGATGAAACCTCAGCATAATCGCACAGCCACTTTCTGTGATCACAAAAGAAGTGGTAAGTAAGAAAATCCTCCTCCAGCCCAGCCTTTTCACTCCTTCTTCCCCTCCAGGCTCTTCATTCTCCTTCTCTCTGCAGGACCATCTCTATGTTACCAATGCTGACCCAAAAGATTTAATGTGGGGTGGAGGCAGGGAGTGCTATTTTCCTTCCAGAAAGGGTGCTTTCCCCATTCTGTGGTGCTCAGCTCTGGGCTCAGGGCTCCAACCCACACTGTTATTCCTGTCAGGAAGAAGTAGCAGCATAAAGTTTATTTGGGCTGGCCCTGGGCATGCCAGGGAATAGAAGTTACTCCTGTCCCTAAGATTCATGTGAGTGGTCCTTAGTGGACACTGCAGCAGATGCTCAAGTTCAGGCTTGAGCCCAGGCCTTAATGAAAAATATTGTAATACAGTCTCAGCAGACACAGGTTTTTGGTTTTTATCCTTTCTGTCTGGTTGTCCATGCAGCCTCCACGCGGCTTCCTTGCAATCAGCTTTCTCCGAAAGGCCTCTTTCCCAAAAAGAGTGACACTCTCCCACCTCCCCACGCTGTGCTGTTGTGGTTTGAAGACACTTTTGGTTCTCCCCCATTCCCAGGTGACTGGCTCGGGGTCAGCCTACCCCAGCAGTCACATATTGCTCCAGATGAGGCTGAGATCAGCCATATTCTGGAGCATCCAGGGTTGATTCCGTTCCTCTGCTCAAGGAGCTGTAAAAGCCACGGCAGGATCCTTGTACAAGAGGGGCTGCTTCTGCAGAGTTTAAGTGTGCAGAGTGCAACACAGAGCTTACAGCAGTGCCAGCGACCCGGTCACCTGTGTTTGCCAAGGTGCAGCAATGGGGAGAAGGAATACAAATCCGTATTAGTAATCTCTCTTGCTCTGGTTTGTGTGACCTTGGACATCCATTTACTGGCTCTTTTCCATCTCTAGGGTGGAGATATGCACCCATGTCCCACTAAGACTGTGGGAAATCATGAATCAGTCCATGTATATAAGCAAGGACTGACATTGTCCATGCATTCCACTCCTTACTGGTGGATAAAAACAAACTGTGGTGGGAGGGAATAGGTCATTCCTTGAGCCCAGTTTCAGCTGCTGTAAGGCAACAACTACAGGGATGCACTGCTTTGGGTTTGCATCTCAGATTGGAGTGAAATGAACAAGTTCTTCAATTTCTTTCCATGACTCTTCGTCCTCTCCCATTATTATATCTTATCCTCTGACTACAGCAACAACAAAAAAATTGTCTTTGATATATTTGAGATTGTGGTACGTTGATGGATTTCGGGCAAATTGTTAAGATGGGCCTTGATAATGCTGTAAGATGTAAACGTGCCTACACTTGCAATATATGAGGTTTTACATAGTTCCTACATTGATTCCCTTGCTCCTTTGTCACCTCGACAGAGACCCACTCACAAGGTGACCATGACAAAAGTGTACAATGGAGAGGGGGGATCCCTTCCCCCTCCTTCCCGTGCTCCTTTACATTGACCAAATGTCTTTCTAAATGACTTGCTGAGCCAGGCTATTCTTATATCTTACATATAAATGGACTCTGTCTTACAACCAGAAGATTCAGGGGAAAAAAATTTCAGCTCCCAATGTGAAAAGATTAAGGTCAGTCACTTTACACTACAAAACCCTTTCACCAAAGCAGCATAACAAAAGGATCCACGAGCCTATCCACAACATGGTTTATAGCTCCAAGAAAAACAAGAGAGTCTACGACATCCTTTTAGGACTGTACCACTTCTTTATAGACTCACAACAGAAACAGCTGGACAGAGGAAGGTGATATTAAATAGGAAGAAAAGCTGACTTGTCTCCCTGCTCCCATTAACTTACTGGTATTTTTTTTATGGGGAGAACACATGCAGCCCTGTTCAGCATGAGAGATTCACAGAAAATGTATCACATTTTGGATCCCACTGGGTCACCCTGCAGCAAATGCAGTGCCACCTGGGAGCCAAATCTCCACAATGGGTGGTTCTGAGCCTTTATGCCTCTTTGTTTCCTGCATCAATGTCTAAAAGCAGGCAACAGAAGCTCTGTGGCTCAATACCTGTGCAGCACAACACGCTCCTTGGACTGCTGCAGTTTGGAAATGCCATTCATGAAGTCAAATGCTCTTAACAGATGTTTCAGCTTAAAGATAAATTAATTTTATTTGGCACTGTGGCCCAGCCAAATTGCACTTCTTTCAGTAGACTTCATTTTGGCAAAGCAATGAGTATCAGAAAGGACTTACCTAATGCATAAAAAAATCTATTTAAATTTATAGACCATGCCAACAGCAATGGGGATCTGGAGCAGAGTTTGGTTAATATAGATAAACTAATGGTGGCCAGAAGGGGTAGCATACAGCAGTCATCAAGCATGCCCATGGATTTGGAAGAATTTGAAGATGAGAAGGTCATGTCCATGTTAGAAGAGGGAGGCAAAATCTGCAGAAAGGAAAAGAGATCTCTATACGAAAGAAAATGCAGCTGTGGTAGGGGAGAGAGAGAAATATGGACAGAAGAGAGAAAAAACATGTGTAGGAATGGAGTATGTACCAGGGAATAAATGCTCCAGTGTGCTTTTTTGTTATGTTTGTAACAGCCTTGGAGTCAATACAGTTATGTTCTAGCCTTATCATCATTAGAAGTAGTATTAAGTCAGTGCAGCACATTAATTGCACCAACAAGGCTAAGAAGGTAGGAGGCAGATACCGGGATAAAGAGGCACCTTAACAAAAAATCAGAACCCTGCTCCTTGATTTTGTGATACAGAACAAAGGGTGGCCTGAGCTGAGGTCCCCTCTGGAGCTGATGGGGCTGTTGCAGGTCTTTGTTACACCTGTGACAGCAGGAGGCTTCCAGGTGCTTTAGCCTAATTGGCCCTCATCTGGCTTCAGTTTCAGTGATGCCCCGCGGCAGTGAAGTTTGAGAAAGAGGAGGTCCTACAATGCAGAAAGAGAGAAATTGTTTTTTTTGCTGCGTTGAGTCCGGTGTAGTTTAGCCCTTGGGTAGAAGATGTGGGGTGAAACAACGTTTTCTCTGACCTGCCAGCCACTCTCAGAGATGAATGCTGACGTTATTCAGGAGCTGCTTAAAATCCAGCAGGTTGGTGGTTTGTTTTAATTACAATTAAAAGCCTGGGCAGAGTACCACTGTTTGGACTGAGCGGGCGATGGAGCACTTCATCAGCATGTTCAGTGGAAGTACTTCTGAACTGAAGGGCTTAGAAGAAGGATTGCATGAAAAAAATGGTGGGTGGGCACAAATAACAGCGACCAGGTTACAAGGTACCAAGTGCTTAATTAAATGGAAGGGCTGTCCCAAAAAGCCAAGAGAGCAAAGCCCCATGCTGGTCAGGGTGCAAACTGTTCCGTGCACTTTGGCAGCTGGTGTTGAACTATGGAAAGGCAAGATGTGTGTCCATGTTCCACCTTCTATATAGGCAGCTATTTTTGGAAGCTAATTAGCCCTGTTTAGGAGCGGTGTTAATGTATATTTGTGGGACACAGGATTAGAAAGCAGAAGGCCTCAGCTTGTTGGAAATCAATTTTAATATCCCTATGGCTCTGGCAGTGTAAGTGTCAATACACCATATACATGTCTTACAGAGGCTTCTCTTTTGCAATTAAGTCCCCCTGATTTACTGCAGACATGACACTCAGACTGAAAGAGCTGGGGAGGGGTTTTATTCTCAAGGAAAAGGGGGAAACCAACAACAGTGTTCATAAACTCCTAATTGTAACTGCTTATTTCTCTTATTTTATGAATTGTTATCAGATTGTAAGTACATATTTGTTGCTGAGAGGTTGTCTTTTGGCAGGGAGAGTATTTTTGCTGGTTTGGACTTTTCTCTGCATTTTATATTTGCAGTGTTACTGCAGCTTCTTGGCTTCTCTTCTGAACCTCAGCTCTCAAAGTGAAGAGATGAATCTGTGTACTGGGATGAGGCATGGATATTGAGGTGGACACTGAAACATTTAAAGGAATAATAAATTATCTCCATATCTGCCTTTTGCATAAAGCTTCCTACTGTTTGCCAAACGTATGGAAAGAATAAAATTGCCATGCTTTATCCAATGGCCCACAATTTGTTTTGGATTGAATTATGGCTGCAGCCCAAGAGAGAGGAGGTAGAGAAACCTGAGTGCAGGCAGGTTGGCTTTGGCAGGACCTGGCAGGAATTCTGCCACTGTTAGGGATCAATTTGCAGAGACAATGTTTAAGTCTTCTAGGAACCATGTTCACTCTCCTCTCCTTCAGCCTCCAGCTTTCTCTGGAGACTGCAAAGTATTCACCCTTTTCTTTTAATTTCTTCCAAACTGATTTGCACTAGCTCCTGGCCAGAATACAGGATTTACTTAACAAGCACACATGCCATTTTTGCACTCGTTAAATGAGGAAAAATCTTGTGTAAAACGTGTTCTACTTAGTGCACATTTAATATGTTTTTGTAAGTATTTTATGCTGAAGTAATTTTGCAGTCTTAGGAAACAAACCAAACTAGGTACAACTAATCTGCACAGATTAATTTTGTTCTCCAGCCCATGTCTGTGGGGTGGCAATCTTGCCATGCTTATTGATTATCAGACAAGACTACTAATCCCCTTAAGGTCATTAAGTGTACTTAATTAAAGAGCAGTTAGCAAGCTTCTCTTTACCAAGTTAATAGTGGCTGTTAAAAGTGATTTGTACATTACCAATATGGTAGCCATTAATCTAAAAGTCAATTTGTCATTTATATTTTCCCAAACAAATACATTCAGCAGGCTCTGAAGGTGGCTAGAAAGTGTTGAGCATCTATTCTTGCAGTTTGTGTAAGGTTTTTTAAACTCTAAGGCTTAGGCTGCGGCAATTTCCACCTAATCTCTTCTATAGGTCACTGTCTTGTTCCGCCCTGAATTGGTGGGGGGAGGAGAGGTTAAAATCTTGGGAATATTCAGTTCTGGCAAGTTTGGCCAAAGGTAAGCAAGATGGGAAAGCTCAAATTAAAGTCTTCTCTGACAGAAACCCTGAAGCTCTTTGGTTTTTTTGACTGGCAATTGGCACAGGAGAAGTTTCAGAGAAGCTTCTCATAAAAGAAGGGGCAGGCATTCTCTCTGCTGACCAGTGACAGGACCCGAGGGAATGGCATGAAACTGTGTTAGGAGGTTTAGGTTGCATATTAGGAAAAGGTTTTTCACCCAGAGAGTGGCTGGGCACTGGCACAGGCTCCCCAGGGAAGTGGTCACAGCACCAAGCCTGACGGAGCTCAAGAAGTATTTGGACAATGCTCTCGGGCACGTGGTGTGACTTCTGGGGTGTCCCGTGCAGGGCCAGGAGTTGGACTTGATGATCCTTGTGTGACCCTTCCAATTCAGGATGTTCTATGATCCTATGAAAGTCAAGGAAGGAGGCTGAGGTATCAGTCAGGGTGAGTTAAAAGATAAGGAAGGAGAATCAGAGATATTGATGATATGGGAGGGTAAGGGAATGCAGTGCTATAGAAATCTGAATTTCATTGGTCTGTGAACATCAAACTTAATTTTTTCATTACTGTATGCAAACATAAATACATAAAAGTTTCAATATGATGTATTTCAAGATTAAATGTATAATGAAATACATAATGTTTTCTGATTCCTAATGCATATGTAATTTGTTTTGAGAGACATATATAGACTGAACCTTGAATATGGATCTTGCTTCACTACCAGAAACCTCTTGCTACAATTAAAGCAAGTATTCTTTAGCAAAACACAATGCATCTGTCATTTTCTCTCTCCTACAAATTTAAATATGTAATATAAGACCAAAACCAAATGCATCTAGAAAATTAAGACCTCTCAACTGAGCTCCTTGTAGGGTGCAGAGTAGGATGAGCATTGCCCTGGGGCTGGGGTGCAGAGGTGTGGTCATTTATAGCAGAATAGTTGCTTCTGAGCATACCCATCCGTGCCTCAGGTACCTGTGAACAGCGCTTAGTGGGGCTCCTCTAGAGAATTGTCAGCCAGCAGGAGAGCAGTTGCTTTCTCTGTTTGACCTGAATAGGTCACTTTGCAAGAGTGGAAAGTTAAGTTCATGGGACTGGAGGAAATCTCAAGGTAGAGAACTCACCTGTAGAATATTTTAGACTTCAGAAACTTGCAAGGATAAAATGTCAGTCACAGAAGTATTGTTTTAACCCATATTAAGGCTCATTTATTTGCCTACGATATTTTATTTTTCTGCTGTATCTGAGATATATATGTATATAAGTCTTTGACAAAGATAGACCCCATGTTGTAACCTTCTTTTCCCATTAAAAAATGGATTCTATACTTGCCAATGGGATAAAATTCTCATTTTGATCTCTAGATGCAAATATATCCATAAGCCAGGATAAAACATTATCTGTCCTGATCATACAGCCAGTGTCATTCTGTGATAACGCCTGCATTTGAGAATTTCTTTATAATATATTATTTTTGCTTTACTAATCAAGCCTGTTTAGAGAGTTATCAGGCACCTTGACTTATGGTGAAGGTCTGTCTTTGGCAGAAGTACTGATTTAAATCTTTTGCCTGCTCCAGTGTATCAGCAGGGCTTTCTTGTGATGATGCTGGAAATTAGACTTTGTTTTAACCAAAACAACAAAACAAGTGAAACACACGCACAACAAAAACCCCAAACAAATAAATACCAAATGTGCCAAAAGAATTTTGGTCTAAGTGAATCAGTTCTCCAATTAAATTGAAGGTTTGGCAGCACAAAAACGTAAGAAAGCAAGGGCTGGGAAGAAAATTAAAGAGGGGAGAAATTTGTGGTGGAAGGGAGGAACCGTGATTTTATTAGTAGGTTTTTTTATTATTAATTCATGCTGCTGCTGAGAAAATGTATATGGGTCTGTTCAGGCAAGGTGGAACAAATTGTGTGAAGCAGTGCAGTGCCCACCTGGGAACGGAAGTTTATTTTCTGTGCTTAATAAAAACTTAAGAGCACAACCCGGATTTTACATTTTTATTAATTCTTTAGGTCAACCATATTAGAAAACTATATAGTAATTATTAGTTGTGTGTAACAGAGGAGAGAGAATACTTTTTAGTTGTGAGGCTGCCTTTTCTTTCTTTTATTTTTTTTTTTTTTTTGGCCGAACCAGCATCTCTCCTGAAAAATCGTTTGGTTCCCACTAGGGTGCCAAGGAGAGGTTTTTCGCAGCAATGGGCAGGGACAGCAACAGACTTGAGGCTCAGCTGGAGCACCTGTGCAGTCATCTTAATTTTGAAAATGTATATACTGGTAAATGACAGAGCTCCCTCCCCCAAATACATTTAATCTGGAAATTTCCAAGCAGCTTATCTGCTAACAATCTTTTAATATTCTATTTATTTATTTAATATTGTTGCTTGGGCTGCTCATATAATCAGATAAAGGTCATTAAGCCAAATTTATGATTAAATAGGATAAAACTATTTATTCTCTTTACTCAGCCTATTAATGTTATAGCTTATGCTGACTAGATGTCGATATTTCAAATGAAGTTACTACATTTTTCAAATATCATAATTATATGAAAAAGCTATATTATCTCATTGTGAGGATTACTTTCCACTACCTTATCTGCCATAATGTCTGCACATATTGGCCTTCAGATTTCCTCGTGCTGCTAGCTGCAGACATTCCTCTAAGTCTCCCATCTGGTATCTGCATTAACATCCACATAGTTTCATTTTGTTATTTTATTCCTTAAGTCACTGTTAAGGATTTAAGGGACTGTCTGTCAGGCTTTTTCACGTTCGCTTGCAAAACAAAGTATTGAGCGTTTTCTCTTTTAATTGCAGCCAAATTGTTTGTGGTATAGGACTGTCGCAGTGTAAAGCAATTGCTTCATGATTTCGGAATACATTAAGGGAAGAGTATTCTTTCAAAATTATGTTCACTAAAATGTAATTGACTTCAGCACCTACCTCAAAACTATGGCTCCTTGTAGGCTTCCTGGTTTGGGAAAAACAGAGCTTAAGGCCACCCCAAGGCTGAGTGCACCTTGCATCTCCTTCCCTTGTAAGAGCTCTGTGTTATCTGAGCATTTTCGAGAGCAAAGCTCCTGTAGTTTGGGCTGTTACTCTTTTTGCCGACCTTTTTTCTCCTTTTAATTGTCTATGACCTTGTCTTGAGAGAAGCCTAATTAGAAGCTCGTAATGGCCACAGCTAATTTGGTGGGGTTTGTGTAAATGCAGACTGCAAAAGGAAAGCTGGGTTCCTCAGCCAGTCCCTATTGTCACAGGTAGCTAGCCAGTTAACTCCAGTTTCCAAGGTGCCTGACAGAGATCTGAACCCATCCACGTGTGGCAGAGTCCTAGAAAAGAAGTGATGATGTGACCAGCCTAATGCAAATGACACTCTCCTAGTGTGGATGCTGAGGCTGAGCCTCATTATGACAGACTAGTGACCACATGGCAGTAGAAAATTTAAAAACATGGCAGAAAAAGATAAATTTTACCCAGAAAATATTTTGTGGTAGTCTATTTGAAAGGTTCCCAAGTAGCTACAAAGCAGAAGCATAAACTAGCTTTCAAAAAATAATTCATTCACCATTTATATCCTGAAATTTTCTTATAACTAAATTTCCAATTCTTTGTGAGAATTACTGTCTTAGTTCACCTCCAGACTGTCTGCTGTCTTGACTCTCTTCCTATAGAAATTGGACAGTTTTCTCCTCATCACTGACTTCTGCCTTCCCCTTCATTCTCCAGGTTTTTGAGTTTCCTGTTCTCTCAACAGCTGGTCTCAATTTCATCATCCAAAACTTCATTTCTCTAGGCAATCAGGCAAATGAATTGTCTTCATCCATGTTTAAAACAAATTCATTCTAAATTAGTCTGTGCCCCTTCAGCGTTAATTTTCCATGACTATTATAGTCATTGAGTTTTATGGCATGAACACAAGCAAATATTAAGTTTGAAGGCTTAAATGTTTTTCAGTGAAATTTAAATTGTGAGCTACATCTTCAGCTGTGATCTGAGTCAGTAGGAGTCTTCAAAGCCAAGTGCTAGGGGTTTATATGACGTGGTGACAACAGTAGCACTGTGTCCTCCTCGTGCCAGTTGAAGAGCTGGCCTGTAACTAGTCAAAATAAGTTGCTTCAAATTATTACTATGAACAAACTCGTTTGAAAACAAATTACTTAAGTCACTCAGCTATGGAACCAAAAATGTTAAATGTAGCTAAGTATCACTTCAGTGTAGCCTGAGGTTGGCATAAATGAGCTGTTTGCTATTTTGCTCTGGGATAGTTGTCCGAAAATTATTTAATATTCATTACAGTAGTAAACATTTAAATGTGACATGCACTGAAGAATTTTGTAGTTGATTTGGAGAACCTGGGAATGTCATGCATCCATAAGGTTTGAGAACACTTCTGAGATATAAGCAAGATGTATCTCTGACATATGACTCTTCATCTGAGGAAGCCAAGATACGAATCTTAGAGAGTGGGTCAGGACCAGAAGCGGTGTCTTGGTTCCTCCTCTGAACTATTCTCCAAAGGAACCTAATTTAGGTGGACTAAATTATCCCTTAGAAAAGCCTCACTATCTGCACTCAGTACAAAAGGCATATAAACCTATTCATCACGTATTTAAAACTCTTATAACCTTATTCTACCTGCAATCGCTTAGCTGAAGCTTATTTCACAGTTCTTAACATTCTCCCCTGAACAATTAGGGTACTGGTAAATACTGTCAATCTTTTGCTTAATCTTTGAAGCAAAATGGAAAAGGAATGTATGAAGTGTTACTTCAGCTTTATGTGTATATTTTGGGAATGTAGTATTAGATGATGGAAATACTTAATTCCTTGTCAAATTGATCCATTTTGATTTGGTGATGAGGAAGTTATCATTGTGTGGTGCTTCTCTGAAGGTAAATTTGACTCAGGGTATGTCAGGACACAGTGTAAGCGTCCAAATAAAACAGTTCCACTGAACAGATGTCCTCGTCACAGAACTTGATCCCCTTGTTGGTTTTTTAGAGAGAAGTAGAATGCTGAGAAAACATGGACTGAGTTACTTCTATAGAGATCAGTACTCCACATCCAGGCTAAAGTATGTTGGCAACAAGTCCATGGATATTTTATTTCTATTTTCATCTGCAATACAGTCAAATAAGCACTCCATATTTCCACAGGGTGGGGTGGGGGGGAGTTTCTATAATAAAAAGCTGGTGTTAAGTCTGACAGCTTCAAAAGGAAGGATTTCAGCATCTTTCAAGTTCCCTGTCGCTTGCTATCCAGCTGGTACTGTGGACTAATATATCAAACAGGTTTCAGATGGTTTCAGTGATGCTCAGTGTTTCATTTAAATTTGTAAAAACGTGTCCTATTTATCAGACCAGCAGTGTTTCGCATATGGTTTTTATAGCCAGGAGTATTTGGCTTCATGGCATCGTGCGAAAAAAACACCCTCGAGTCCCTGCTCCTCCTGCTATTTCAGCTCTCTTCTTATGTGCTGCTGTTGGTGCTTTAGTTCAGGCTTCCCTGATGTATCAGTAGACACACCCCCAGGAGCTTTACACGGCAGGGAGAAGTATCCCAGCTCTTGATTATAAGAGACTGACAGATTGGTCACGAATCCCAAAGACTAGCAGGCACTTTCTACACTCAGCCTTTATAGAAAATGCTCAAAATAAAAAGACTTGGAGTTGGGGTATGGAGCAGGGGGAAGGTAAGACACTGTATCTTGTCAGCTCCTTTTTTATTCTGTTTGCCCACAAGCAGTTTTCATCTCATTTGAATAGGAAATAGCACTGGCAAGTGGAGGAGACCAAGCCTGCTACTGGAAGATGTGTGACAACGCATGGGTTATGGGGAGCAAACATTGCATCCCAGTTCAGTTGTAGTTATCCTTGCTTTAAACAGATGCTCAGGGAAGATTGTGAATCAGCTTTATGGAAGCAAGCTCCACTTCCACATTACAGAACAGGATAAGTTTCAAATTGTAGATATCTGTTTTCTTCCTCTTCTTGTTAATTCCTGGACTTATTTGTGGTTAATATTTTCCTGGAAGTAAAGCCTTGGAAGGCTTTAATTGTTCCACAAACTGAGTACGATCCTTGCAATAGGGTAAAATATCACAAAAACAACTTGGAAGCAAGGAAGAGAAGAACCATTTAAAATAGCCTAAGAGGGACACTGTCTCCTATAAGTGAGCACACTGTAGGTGGAAAGAAGTCTACATTTTGACTCTGGTTTTTGTCATCTGTCATTTGACCAGGAGCTGAGTCACACTAATTTGAGAATCTGTCAAAGAGAAAGTATTCATCTTCTAGTTAGACACATACTTTTACTTTGACACTGAACACTTCAGTTCAGCAGTTGAAATGACACAACAATACAGAGAAACAAATCCTAACCTGAGCTATCTCATTTTGAGTCATGCTGGAGGTCCTGAGTCAATACCCTGGGCTACCTCCAAACACCTCCAAGGTTTGAGTTGGCTTCAGGGTTTTCCAGACTCCACTTGTGTTGTAAGACTGCTCTGAGTTTAACCATGTCTGCCTGGATCATGACTTCCAAATGAAAATTTCTTCAGAGCTGTTCCCCTACAGATATTCATGCCAAATTTATGCTCCCCAGCCCTTCTGAGTAAATTGTCTGGCAGATTTCAGTCAGGCTATTCAAATGAGGCTGAAAGATGGGAGACAGTTCTGTAATATTGAATCATGGAGAGAAAAAAAAAAAGTGACAGAACTCTTTATCTCAAATTTTGTTGTTCTTGGTACCTAGGCAAAGAATGCCTTACGCTGTATATAAGTTGGGAAGGATGGATCTGAACACTGAACTATCACATATTGACAGGATATCTCCTTCAACCTCTGCAGCAGGTTAAGGGCACATTTCATGATGGAGAACTGTGATTTCAAAGGGCGCTTGCCATAACTACAAACAGGGTGGCCTTAGTCTGTCCCTTGGAGGACAAATACCATTAGAAATGCAATCTAATGTTCCGCTCATGATGATAGTGAGGTCCCAGGCTTGCTGGGCCTCAGAAATACCACAGCAGTTTCCAGTACTTTTACCAATATGACTAAATATCAGTATTTTCCTAGTTCCAAAATATGTTTGTCCTTTACAAAAAAAAAAAAAAAACAAAAGGGAAAAAAAAGAGGAAAAAAATAACTTCAGTTGACTTTACACCCTGATTTTAGGTAAAATCAAATTGGGAAATTGTGCATAGACCCCAAATGGTACAAAAGAGAATTAAAAGCTGTCAACGAATTTTGATGGCATTAGAAATTTTAAAAGCATTCTGCTTAAGTGGGCAGGGAATTTGGTTGCAAGAATAATCATGAAAGCTTGTGTCTATTCTCAAATCCCTTATGTATGTTTCTTTTTATTTAGAGAGAAAAATTCCCCAGCAGAATGGGAATCATGTGATATAGGTAATCCACTCTCTGCCCACAAATAATCAACCACCAAATTGTCATCTCTTCATCTGAACCCTGATGTCATTATTAGCTCTCCTGAAAAGTTAATAAGCCTCAGCAAAAGATCAAAGTTTAGTCCTCACAGGATAGTTGGCAAGATCAGAGCTATAGCTGGGATGGATACCAGTGAAAAAGTTTATAAGCTGAAACATAGCTGAAAAAATTTACAGAACATAAAATTTTGTTCTTTGAAGAGCATATTATCTCTAACTGAAACTAGGAAGGAGTGTCACAAGTCATTTGTAATTAACAATAGATTTATTTCTAGGCTGGAGTACTGAAGTCAGTGGTTTTTGCTTTCTTCTAAATACAGTGCCTTATGCATGAAACTTTAAAACTCTTGTTAATTTTTCCAGTTGTGCCAGCACTAGATTACTATGGAGATAACTGGATAAATAAGTTAAAAATTAAATAATTCTAAAACGGAAAGTAATTTCAAATGCTGAAAGATTCTAAAGTAGATAACGAGTGTCAGAAGGCTGGATGTACAGTGAAATGCTTAGAAAACAAACCATGAAGTACATATCAGTAATTTATATAACTGAGTTAATTTTGAGTAAGCTTTAAAAAAGTTTAAGGGAAATGTTTCAGGGTTTGGGGTTTTTTGGGAGACAACTACTTCTTGAATAATTAGTAGAGATTAATGGAAAAACAATTGCATTCTTTTGGAAATTTATTTCAAAAAAAGCAGTGTGTATTCAAAGGACTTCTGGAATCTATTTTAATGTCTGGGAAGTAAATTTCACCTTTAAAATATGCAAACAAGGTGTTTCATTAATAGTCATCTTGGCCCTGAAAACTGGACTGTAATATGAGCCCACTTTCTCATTTACACTGTTATCCTCATGTTATGCTGATACGCTGGTATCTTCAGTGTTACCTGGTAAAATTTGTATTAAAAATTAACATCAAGTGTGTAGATGATGACAGTAATTACTCTTCTCTATCCCAAACATCCAAATGCTCGAAAGGCATAAATATAGATGTTTGTGTGATTTTTGTCAAGGTGTCCTTGAATGAGAGGATTTAAACCTCGACAGTGTTGCTTGGGCCCAAGCCAAGTCATGTGTCCTCACTGGTCTTGAGGCTTTTCCTGTGAATGCAGCTGTCACTCTCCTTTGAAGAGTATCCTAATGGAATGAGACTTCCCTGTCCAGTCCCTGTCTAAGCCTATGGATGTGTGGCTGAAGCTGTAGGAACCCCCAGCTATTTAGCACCCCTCACTCGAGCCTGAGAGTTTTTCATTGCTCCGAGACCAACTCCGCAAAAAAAAACCAACAAAAAAACCTCTTAATTATGAGATTTATAAAATGATGTATTAAGCAAATTAGCTTGATTAAAAATATATACATATATCATACTTAAGTGATGTGCAAAGTGCAAGGGGATCATTGCCTGCTATATTTGAGCCTTCTCTATATGTATAGGCTTCATTGTTGTGGCAATATTGATAAAGCTAAAGCAGTGCATTCCCTAGTCTTCAGCTGTATCAGTAGAAGCATATTGGTGCACATACAGTTTGTTTCCCTTCCCTTAGGAGAACTGGGATATTAGGATTTATGTTTCCTCAGAGATTTTACAATTGGACTGTGGCTGTACCAAGCTGCTTGCATTTTTTGCATACTCCTGATGAAAATTGTGCTGACATTTGAGTGTATTCATTAGGATGGTCATGAAAATGCAATGGTAATGGTGCAAAGTAGTTCTGCCTCTCACAAAACAAATGGAACACATTTTCCTATGGTTTTGTCTATGTAATGACGTCCTATTTATCTTACACACACATTCTGTCTCTTTTCCTCTGTTTTTGATGTAGCTGTTAAGATCCTGGTCATCATGTGCTGTTCCTTGTCAAGGAAATATGTGTAATTACGTGGACTGAGTACAGCCAAGGAGAATGTAGCATGGCTGAGTTCTGCCTCCTTTTCCATCAATGGTATAACTAATCTAGATATCTTCCTTTGGCTTTGCTAATAGGTTTTGAATTTTTTGGGCCTCTTCCCCTCTAAAGTTTCTGGGAAGGAGAAAGACACCAGGAAACATGATATCCTGGAAATTCATGCCTCACTCTACATAACTGGTTCAAAAACTGCCATGAGCCCTGGCCTCAGAAGGAGACTTAAAAGATCAAATAAATATACCACTTGGGATATGTTTCCTCAAAGCAGACTGAGACCATCTAAAAGCTTGCTGCATTTAGAATGGATGATCTTGTTCTTGCCAATATCCTTGTACCCAATTTTGGCACTCACTTGACTCCTTGGTGAGTGGATTCAATCTGCTAAATCCTCTGGGCGGAGTGGGACTGCCCATTTGGGCAGCAGTCAGCTCTTAGATTCATTCTGCTGCATCCTCTACCAGCACCCTTTCCCTCTGATTATCCTGACATGCTTCCTATGCTGTGTCCTTGTCTCCCACTGGCGTTGCTTATCAAGCTTTCTAGATTCACATTTATTCAACTAGAATGCAGTTAAATCAACCTTTCCTCACAGAGCTGCTCCACTGGGACTTTTGTGGACAAAAACAAAAGGTCTGTTTCATCTGCAGTCACTTTTCTTATTGTTGAGGGCTTCTCTGCTTCCCTGTGCTGTCACCCAGCACTTGGAAGGAATTTCCAGTCTTTCCCTTTAGAGCATCTTCACCAGCAGAGATGTAAATCCATAATTCCTTGCTGTGACTGTTAGTGTGTATTTTCATTGTGTTAATCCTATTTCTATCTTAGTTGATCATATAGAAAAGACTCATAAAGTGCAGGGTCCTACTATCAATCTGCTTTTGCCATGGGATATTAATTACTGACTGCCCTCTAACATTTCACAGGACCGGTCCGTTGGAGCATTTGGCCACCATATAATACTTCTACTTTTTGGCTTTTAACAGTAGACGTTTTTGTTCATAGCTGAAACTAGATTTACTGCTAAGTTAAGCAGTTTCTTGAACTTCAGAAAAAGGGTTGGTTTTGACATTTGACAGTTAAACTCAGAAATTTTACTGCACTTGATAATTCTTTGGCAATTCATTCCTTTCTGTCATGGGGCTTTGCTAAATTCAGCATCAACCTTCTCGATCTGTAGATAAGGAAACTAAGATACAGACATGCAGTTACTCATTTCTTAGCTCTGATTAGAACTTGGATTTTCTGGCTGCTTTGTTTCTTCTTTGAATAGCTTCCCTTAATCTGGCATCTGAATTTTATTGGTTTTTTTTTAAAGCTAGCCTACACTTACCCTACAATTATAGAAAAGTATGAAATCCCAGGGTGCATGCCAATGCTCCTCAGAATGTATGCTATAGACTAAGGTGCACAAAATGTCTTAATGCCATTACAGGAGATGGACTTGTTAAAGGTAACTGGGAATAATGAACACATCAAAGTTAGGGTGGTGAATAATGTTAATGTGTTACACAGGCAGAAGTTTAACAAGCTTAACTCAGTGGTTCTGGGGAGACCTCTGTCTCTTTGAATGTAACACAGTTTTTAAATTATTCTTGAAAGAAGAAGGTGCCAGAAGCAGAGGAATCACTACTTTATAGAAAAGAATGAGGCTTCTACAGGCACTGCATGCCTTTGAAAGACGGCACATAATACAGTAGGGGAAACTTTGGAGGGAAACAGTAGGGATTCCTCTGCAGTTTTTCCTCTGTATCAGTCTGAAGTGGAGAGAGGACCTGAATTCAGCTGCATGATGTTCCTGAGGCAGCCACGTCCATCCAGGGATGAGGGAGTAAATGGGTCCTGGTGGCTGGAAATGATTTGAAGAGCTGTTACTTGAGAAGGCAATCTGCATTGTGATGGCTCAGGGGAGCTGTAAAGGGGTGGGAAGAAGGGAAGAAAACAGGGCTACGCCCAACTTGCTTTCTTCTTAGTTCCTTGTGGGGGGGAGCAGATGGGGAGACAGTAGCAGCTCCTCCCCTGTCTTGCTCTTGCTGCTCATCAGGGATCTTATTGGTGCAGCAGGAAGGGTTTAATTGCTCCTCCTGGCATGGGGAGACCTTCAAAGTGTCTTTCCTACACAGGAAAGGAGGGCATTGTGATTCTGCTCTGGAGATGATGAAGCTCTTGGTTCATCATTCCTGAACCCAGCAGCTAAGCAAAGCACGGCAGTGACCAGTTTATGGCTCTGGAGTGCTTCCTTCAGGTCTCTCCCTCATGACATATAGAAGGCAGAGAGGCCCGTGAGAAGAAAAAGATTTACCACAAACTTTGGAGAACTTTGGACTGAGATAAGTCCAGGTGGAAGCTTTCAGAGAAAAGGGAAGGTGAATAAGAAGAGAAAGGGAAAACTAAAGGTCAGAGTATTTATGAGATGTCTCTGCTGTGAAGGAGAGGGATACATTGAAAAGCAGAGGAAATGGGTGGGAAATAAGTAGTCTGAGGGCAGAGGATGATAAAGGTTTGAGGGACCTGATGCTTGTTGAAGAGTTGTTCTGAATAGAAAGCGATCAGATCCTTACAGGAGCAAATAGGAGGAGATGTTTGGGGAAGGAACATGTGCTGGGAAATGATAAATATGACTTAATTTGCTGTAGTGATTTGCAAGAAGCAACAGGAGGGGCTACGAAATAGATGTGAATTTACAAGTTGAAGGAGAAAACCCCTGCATTTTTGTCTTTGACAAAAAAAATTATAAAGGTAGGTGAGGTATTTTGAGAACTGTGAAATAGTAATTTTCAGGAAGAAAAAGCAGAAGTAGAACATTTATAGGAGGAAATTATTATGCTCATGTTGTATGAAGCAGTCTTCAACTGAAAGCCAGACTCGTCTGTCTTTAGAAAATTGCCTAATTATTTGATATTTGGACAAATCCTAATTTAACTTCCTAACAGGTGGAAGAGATTTGGGGTCTCTTTTTGTTTGTTTGGGTTTTTTTTTGTTTGGTTGGTTTTTTGTTTGGTTGAGTTTGTTTGTTTGTTTGCCTGCTGGTTTTTTTTACAAAGCACAGGACATTTTTGAAAATAAGGGAAGGATCTTTAGAAGAAATGTTACCTTTGGTGAATCTGTCTGCAATGTCTCAGGTGTAAGTCTCTTCACAGAATTTTTGGCTGCTGACTGCTCCTCCTGGCAGCCATGAAATAGGGCAATTTAGCAGAAGGTCTAAAGGAAAATGAAGAGTAGAGGCAGGGATTTGATTGAAAGTCTGGAGAAGGTGTTGATTGTTGATGAAAACAGAGAATTGATTAATTGGGTGCAGATAACATATCAAAAGGGTTGAAGGCCAGAGGATGGAAGAATGAGTTTGGTTGTTTTTTTTTTTTTTAAGAATGGGCTAATAAAAGAGAAATTGTTACCTGGACATGTCCGGTGCTGGTAACTGCCTGGGCAGCATATGATGGCTTGGGGTGTGAGGAGGTGTGGAGGAAATAACAGATGCTGTGAGGAGAGAAAATGTCAATTATCAGAGCCCAAGTGCTCCAGCTGTATAGGATGGTCCTTCCTGCTTGGACAGGCCATTATTACAGCCTTATTATGGTCACTGAAAAGAAACTCTGTGTAAAGAAGTCCTTGCGGAGGTTTCCTTTCTCTGGATTTACCATGTGGAGATGTACACTGCAGCTCCATATTTTCATGTGAAGGAAGCCTGTAAAACTCGTTGCCTGAAAGAGTCTTTTGTTTCTGCCTTCCTAGTAACAAAGAAAGTTTTTGGTGCTAAAATAAGTGGTGTGATGTACTGTACTTCTAAAGCTGTTAAAAGGCTCTTAACAGCTCTATAAAATACTTGCTGCCTCCTCCTGTGCTTTCAGAAAATTTTACTCCAATATTTATTTCGCTGGCTTATACAGAATTTCCTCCCCTTTAAAACCTAAGTTGTTAATTATTTCTGGGTTGTCATGATCAACTCCCCTCCAGCTATTAAAATGTACTTGCATTGTAGTTTTATTATTGCTTGCAAAATATTCGAAAAAATGATTTTGCTAGACAGTTGAATTTGAAATATACATATTGACTCGGCAATGCAAATGGATTTTTTATGTTAATTTCCTTCAAATATTCAAATGGTGGAGTTTTACGGGAAAAAGCACTCATAAAAGCAAGTCTTTATGAATATTCACTGAAAGTGGATTTTGAATGGTACACTTGAGCCTAATCTTTGAAAATCATGCTGTGCGGTCTAGTTTACATAGGTCACTTCACACTATAACAAAAACTGTAGCATTCAACTAGTCAGCAATGCACAAATAGGAGCTAATATTGGTTTTAAGGGGCTTGCAGAAAATGATACAAAAGCAAGCTTACAATACACTGCAAAATTCTGCATTTTTTCAGAACTCTTTATGAACAGAAGACAAGGCAAAATTGATGAACAAATTAGGTGTCAAGACTTTGCCCACCACTAATGAAAACATTTAAAAGCAATTGTGATGGTGAGAACACGAATGGTGTTTTGAGAGAGAAATGTATTACCTGAAATTCTACTTCAAACATCCCAGGAATTCTAGGAAATTATTTTAAGTTGGCATTGCACTGTATAAGTATAAAACACATTCATGCAACTGTGCACCGTTTGTGCACACTAGTTTCGTAAAATTGCAGTTTTGAGTAAGTGTACTGCTGTATTCCCTTCATTCTTTTACTTTTGCATCCTACTAGAGGATCATTGTTACCAAGTTAAACACATTGAAATTTAGCAATGGTCGTGTTAAGCTTGCCTTTTATGCAAACTTAATTAGTCCCGGTGGTTTTATCATCTTCAATAAGATGTTCTGCTGAGCATGTGCAAATAGGTATTTTTGAGGGCCTGTAACTGAATTTTAGGAAGATGATTTCTCATATAAAAGTTTGCTTCAGAGCATTTGAATTTTAGACATGTGGGCTTCTAAATTTTCTAGTCAAGGCACAAACTGCTATATAACAAACCCAGGCTTTATGGTTTCTTTTCCTCAGCAACCTGCCCTGACCTCCTAGAGCCTCTGTGTGTCCTGAGACTCTCTGCTATCCAAGGGTTAAGAAAACAACTGCTATGGAAAAGGTTTTTTTGGATAATGCTATCTACTATGGATAGAGTGTTGAATCATTAGGATCAGGCCCCCATTTATATCACAACTCTCTGGTGCAGGTCAGATTCTCCAGTGACATTGGGGTTGCTTAAAGCACCCCAGGGACTAATGAGGGCTTTCTTTCCTGATGAACAGTTGTAACTAAAAGCTTGAAGCACTCAAATTATGTCACTTTCCTTGTGCCACAATTCTAATTCTGTTAAATGGGCATAAGGTATTCTTCATGAGAATTTCTTGCATAATACTACCACACTTTTTTTTTTTGCCTGGTAGGATTCCCTGGTTTTATATGTGTATGTTAAAAAGCCTTCAAAACACTCCTGTGAATAGGATCTGTATTTCCTGCAAAATCACTCTCAGGTTTTTTTGTTTGTGGTACAGTTTACGTTGCATGCCTGGTCCTGGTTGCAAAGGTCTTTGGATGCTTTCTCATCTTTTAACCTCCTGCAGGTAGTTTATTGGTTATACTCCTGATGAACAAAAATGTAGTGATCTTTGACCTGGGTAATTGTTGGCCTGCAAAGTGGTTTTGCAAGGTTTTTACTGCTGTCTTGTGTATTTGGATGAAATACGCAAAGGGAAACATTGTCATTTCTGCTTGTTATTTTGGGGAATAGAGGGTGTAATATGAGTCAGGGCCATTTTCCCAAACTGAGCACTACTGAAATATGCTACAGTCTGCTTGGGAGGTGGTGAGGCTCTCAAGTACTTGCAGAATATAACAGAAAGTGCATTTTGTGGTGAATGTACTCTGACTTTCCTTTCAGATGTCTGTTAGATCTGCAAGGATTATTGGAGCAAGCCTCGCTCATTGCTAGAAAGGGGTGGGAGTGAGCAAAAGATGATTTTTTTTTTTTAAGTATTTCAGGACTGCCAAGAAATACTCAAAAGCCATTTTGGTGTTTTTGACCACTTGGTAAGTGCCCACCTTTCTCAGGTGCATGCTCGATGCTCATAGCTGTTCCCATTGTTAGATGTCCTGAGATGGCAGCTAATAACTAGGATTTTATTGCCATATTTTCTGTCTGTTCTCTCTCACGTGTGTTCTGTAAGACCTGGTTTGTTCTTGGCGTGCAAAAGCTCTGGCCATCGCACTGTCGATGGTACTGTGGTAGCATGTGGTCTGACTGTATTTATCTAGAAATGCTTTATGGGCTTGAGTTCTTGCACTGTGCCTCAGACAAATGTTTTCCCCCCAGCTCTGCTGTGGTAAACAAAGCTCTTTACATTTGAATACTTTAGGGCATGTAATTCTGACAACAGAGCTATGATGCTGAATGACTACCAGAACATGAAAACACTGCCAAGTGACTGATAACACTTCAGCAGGAATTACTATTTATCTTTTATGACCTTAGGAAAAAGATCTGTATTAAAGCAGAGATGTTCCAGGAATGGTCAAGGAGCTTGTTTGATATAGGATGAAGGGCTTGTTAAAATGCATTAAGAGTTTTGACAGAGGATGATTTCCTAGCAGTTGTATACGTTGCCAAAGAATTTTGTCACTATGTAGCCAATAAAAGTCCAAACATGCTAAGGTGACAAGTTACTGGAGGCAACATCAACAAAATTGTAGGGAAAGATACCAGCCAGGTGGCAGCTCACGCAACTTCCATAATAAAGATAAAATTTATAGATGCTTCATATATCCTTAGGGGACGTATTAATTGGTGCTTCTCTGTCCAGAAACACACGTAAACAACCCGCTGCAGCTCGTGCTCGGCTCACCGACGGCGGCTTTGCAGCCTGTTTGTGCCCGCTCCGCAGAGCGCTACCAAAGGGAGAAACGCGATTCGAGAAAAGAACCCCTGAGGACGTTCCTTCGCGGCAGAGTTTCGCTGCGGAGAGCAAACCCGGCGCGGCGGCTCCCTGCGCGGGCGCAGGCTGTCCGAGCGCTCCGCTCCCGCCGGGCCCAGCGCTGCCGCNGACGGCGGCGGCGGCGTTGCCGCGGGGAGCGCCGGGCTCCGCTGGCCCCGCTCGCTGCGCGCCGCTCCCGGCCGGGCGATAGCGCTAAATCAGCCCTTCGGCCGCTGCCCCGGCCCCGGCCCGCTGCGCCCCGGCGCAGGCGCTCGCTGTTAGAAAAAGCTCCACACGGGACAGATGGGGAACGTGGTTTTAATCAGCTTTGCCGAGCGCTGAGAGGAGCAGCCGGCGTGAGGTGGGCGGCGGGGTAAGGCACGAAGGGACGGTAGGAACACCGCTCCCGCTCCTGGCTCTCCGGGGAACGGGGGTATCCCTCGGCGTGCCCGGGAATAGCGCGGTGGGGACGGCAGCTCCCAGGGAGCGGTGCGAGGCTGAGGTAAGCGCCGGGGGGCTGCAGGCGTGAGGTCCGGCCAACTCGCCTGAAACACTCGGCAGAGACTTTCGGAGGCCCGAGTTGCATGCCCCGGTTTGCTGCCGTGTCCCGTATTCCTTACTGTGACACACAAAGCCAGGTGACGCGATAGATCCGGGGTAAACTCCGCTCGGCCATGAGCCTGTGTGCCCATTAATCGGCCTAATCCCATGGCCTCGCTCGGAGAAGTGTCTCGGCCCTAGCCGGCAAGGGTGTGCAGGTGGGCCTGGTGGCTGCAATTTGGACGAAGAATTCAAACCCTTGAAATCCCTAGCCGGGCATCACCTCTGTTGGTGCAAAAGAGCAGGTTCCTCCTACGGGCTGTGTCTGTTTTCTGTGGTTTGCAGATCCCGGCTGTCACCCACGTGCGTTTTGCTGGCCAGAAGACGTAGATGACCCTTGCGACTGAGTCCTTGCATGGGCGTTTTGAGGATGAAACGCTACATAAACTCTTAAAGCACAGCACCTGAGAACATTGCTACCGACATGGACATCATTATTTATTTACGTTTGCTTTAATCAGGAGGAGCTTTTTTGTAAACATGAATTGCAGGGCTCTTTCCTTGAGATGTCGTTTCTTGTTTCATGCTATTGAAACATTAATCTTAACTTATTATGACTCCTTTGTGTTGGTCAGCTCTCAGGGACATTTCCCTAGGCTTGAAAATGTGGGAGCTTTCAAGAATGTGTCAATCGTGCCAACTCAAGCCACTTGTGGGCTGCCAGACCGAAGTACTTTTTGTCATAGCTCAGTAGCTGTTCAAAGTATTATATCCTGCACTCAGAGGTTTTGTGTTCAGGAATGTCCGTATAGGTCTTCGCCTTCGTCCTACAAACAGCTTCTTTCAGAAGGCCTTGGTACCTGTATCACAGAGGACAGAAGGGACTTGCATCCAGGGTCCTCCAGCAACGCTTCCAGTTTTATTTTTCATAATCACAAGGATTGCTTCTCTACTCCCCGTTCTCCAAGGCTTGGAGCTTCATTTACGTTAACTGTATGGTTGAAACCTGAGCAAGAAGGTGTAATGTAAGTAGTATTGAAGGTGTTTACTTTCCTGGTGCTCTTAAAAAAATTGATCGTTGTAGTCACGGTCATTATTAGCAAGCTCTTTAAACTTTTAAAAGGTGCAGTGGGAACTGTGACGTTTATAGAGCTGTATTTAGGTTGGGGTCTTCCCAGATGTCAAAACAAGTGGCTTCAGTTTCAGTGGCATTGACTCAGATGATAGTCCAACTGCTTACAGTGTTTGGAACTGTTCATATATAAGGTGCAGGTCTATTCTCAAAAAGAGAAATTTGTGTTTCCAATTCACATTCCTTCTGAAAGCTACTAGAAAATTACATTGTCAGATGGTTGTGCTGTTGCTGCTTTCATGATGGAAAAAAAATTATCTAAGATGTTAGGACTTCTCCAACACAAGTTTGTCTTAAAAACAAACAAGGAAAGCCACCAAAATGTGTATTTTGGAGCCACAGAAGAGAGATCATAGTGCTCCTGGAAGATGTGGGGAATGTTGCCCGACTGGCAGACTGTGTTGCTGCTTTAACAAATGATTCTACTATTTAAACTGCTAGTGAAGTTTCACTAGGTGCTCACAAAATAGAGGTGGCTAAGCATGTTCCCTCTATTTGCCTACATGTTGCATTTTCAGGAAATACTGCTGTTAGAAGTGACCTTTCAGCTTGACTGGGCCTTACCATAATGAAAAACCTGCTTTTTGAAAAACGCATCCCAGATCCTACCAAAAAAGTTTCAGTCATCTATCACAAAATGCAGAGCTTTCTGCTCTTTCTTACCTTCGTTCTGCAGATCTCTTTAAAATAAAGCACACAAAAGGTATAGTTTGTTCCTTCAGACTACATGCCACAAATGATTTTATACTTGTGTTCATAACTTATTCCTAGAATGAAGCTAGTGATCTGCTTTGTTGAGGTGTTCTTGATACTTATTTTGCATGCTGCTGTGAAATAGTAACTTGTCGAAGGGCAGCAAAATCATCAGAAACAAGAGAAATATCTAAAATTGTAATGTAAAATTAGAGTATGTTTTATGCAGTGATAATTACCTTAAAAAACTCGACCTAACTGTAGAATTTGTGGTTATGGAGGCGAAATAAATGAGATCTGCAGAGCAAAAGGGACTTCTGTTTGAGTTGAAGTTAAATAATTTCAGCTGGTGGTATGTGTAAAGGCATCTTTGGAGCTTTGGCCTATATTTTTTTTATAGACAGCATTTTCTATATAATGATTGAATCTCGAATGTCAGAGAGTCCATTTCTGGTGTTGTCCCATGCCATGAGTTCATGTCCACACACACAGTGGGCACATCAGAGTCTCCTTCAGCAGAGCACATGCCTAAGTTGGAGCAGAAGCATCCTGCTAATTTCCAAGCAAGCTGTTGCAGCGATGTGTTGAGTGAGATCTGTGAAAGTCTTTTGTCAGTGGGATAGGCTTTGATGCATGGAGCCTAAAACAATGAAATGTTATGTCCTTAGTTTCAAATGATTAAGTGCTGTGAAGAAACCAGACTCTACTGATGACTGATAAGCCATGGACTAGTGTAAAAGATTAGCTTCCAATTGCTACTGTGTTAATAACTACACAGTGTACATATTCCTGTTCAGTGGGTTTTATAGATCACTTTAAAATTTAAATGTTTTTATTCAATTTTTGTAATAGATCACTTCATTCTTATGCGTTGTGAGACTTGCTGCTACTCAACATGTAGAAAAGACAATGGTAAAGCCCAGTCCTGAAAACTGAAGATGGACAGCAGTTATTCCAGTGGTCAGGATGATATGCCACTGTCCAGGTGCTTTTGTTTCACTGTTCACAGAAAGAACTGTGTTAATTTTTCTTTTTTCATAAAAGGAGTACTGAGCTCCAGTTCTGATGGAACAGTTGTTGCCATTGAAGCTTGACTCAGAAGGCATCTTACAAAAGAGAAATAATTTACCAGCAAACTAAGATGCTTTCCCTTTTGTTATATTGGTTTAGTGAGTCCTTCAGGTTGGCAGATGGAGTTTGACTTACTGGATGTCCTACATTTCGCAGTCCCTGATGGGGAATTGTCACTGTTACATGTCATTTGTGAGACCTTTTAAACCCCATTATCACAGCAGAGGAGCCTCACAGATCCGGGATGCATTCTAACAAAGTCTTTGTGTTCCCACCAAAGCATTAGGAAGATCAGCCAGAACGAGCTGTTAATTTTGCCAGTAGAGTGATTGAAAGTTTAACAAGGCATTTTTTTTTACTGGCAAAGTGCTCTTACATCAGGTACAGCAGGCCCTTGTGTTTTGGACATGCCATACTAATGTGTTTTTGTGCTGAATTTTATATGGTCTGCCTGTGAGAGTGTGTGCTTAGGGAAGAAGCTAGGAGTGTTGCTGCACAGTATCCCATTACATCCTGTGACATTCTGATAGGCATGTACCCATGCAAGAGAATAGCAGGATTTTTGTTAGAAGTTACTGTGCTAGCTGAAATGAGAGAGAGTGAGGATCCAAGTCTGAAGGCCCTTTAAAGATTGCAGATAAGCAGAGACACCAAGAATTTTCTTCATCAGATTTATATGCCAAGTTTTCTCATGTGAATCTGGGAGATAGTACACTTTGACACAGAGAGAGGAGTCAGGTCATGTTACAGATTTATTTGAAGCCCTGATGTTCTTCTAAGATGTTCAGTAGAGGTATTTGTAGGCATGCTTTTAAGTCACTGCATATTGGAAGTATTGAAGAAAAGCAAGAGAAAAGTGAGAAAGCATTGACATTTGTACTCCAGTCTTTAAATTTACTTTCTCTTTAGGCAGTAAGTGAGCAGAGTTCTTGCCCCTGAATTTCATTCTTGCCTCTTGCTTCCTCTCTTGCTGCATGTACTCATCAGTTAAAGTAACTGCCTTCAGTAAGCCTGTATGTAAGGTATGGTATTACTTAAGTATGGTATTACTTAATATCCATTCAGGTGTTTTGCTCCAGTTAATGTGCGGGGAACACCAGTGCAGCCACGTTAGATTCTCTAGAAACTTTTTCTGTTTGAAAGCTGACCCAATGGATTTGTGTTATTTGCTTTTTTGCTCTCCAACCCCACCACTAAGATACATATAGTCAGGTATTGACTCTGTGGGACTGCAGGTTACCAGAAGTTGAAGACTTCACAAAGAATAGTGGCTTCTCTCTGTAATCATGGCTGGAATGGAAAATCAAGCTGAGAGTCAGAAGTAATGCTTCCTCCTATTTCACCTATGTTAGAACTAGTTTGGATCTTTTCTTTTTCCTTCCCTCTCTTCTCTTTTCCCTCTTGATTTTCCTCTTTTACTAGTAAGTCACAATTCACATTTGTTCTTTCCAGTTTTCGAAGTGATGTACATCAAGGTCGCTTCCCTTCTTAAAGTCATGACACCTTTGGGGATAAAAACAATGTGGGGATGTTTGTTTTAGATAACTAAAATAAACAAAACCCTGGATTATCCAATTACTGTTTATCCAGGAACTGCGTAAATCCAGTTCCTAAATATTTTGCTACTTAGCTGAGCCTTCCTTCACATTTATTATCTAACAAAACTAGTGTGTTTACAAGCAAACAAAATATTGAAAAGACCAGTGGACAATTTATTAAGAAATGTGGTTTTAGTAAGGTTGGGAAAACAGAAGTCTTCATTTTGCAAGGTGTTTCATTGACAACATTCCAGCAGGCTAGAATAGTAACAGTTAGGAGGAATTAATTTTTCTCTTGGATTTAAATGTGAATTAGTGAATAATGGCAGTATCAAAAACCAGCCTTTTTGATACTTTTCTTTTATAAATGCAGAGTAGGTGAAGACACTTATCAGTTGATAGGAGTTTTTTGTTTCTATTTTTTTTTGCCTCTGAAATATTTGTATGAGATTTGTATTTACTTAAACATTTTATATGCTTTCCTCTTGTGACTTAGTGCACTGATTTAGTCTGGTGTAACTGTTAAAGTATTTGACTTTTCATGGGTCAATACATTGAGAACTGTATTTCTCGAGCAGCTCAAATGGGAAGGGTAGACCTTTATAATTTTTTCTTGTGTTTATGATTACTTCAATAGAATACATAGTTGTTTCACAAGCATATGGAGCCTGTGCTTTCTCAGAACTCTTGACATCACAGTGATTGGATTGGCAAAAAACATTTCAGCAGCTTGAAATGCAAAATGCGTTGCTCTGGATGGTATTCTCTGTACCTTGTATATCTTTGTTGCATTTGCTGTTGATGTGACTTCTGTGGGGAGAAAATCCTGATGAGTGTCTGGATATCCTTCTTGCCTTGCTCTAGTTTCTTAGGTTAAAGAAAGATGCTGCAAAGGGGAGAGTGTAGGGTAAGTTGGTGTTAGGGCTGCCTTATCAGAACAGATTGGGTAGAAAGATGGAAGAGTTATTACCAAAGCATGTCATTTGTACTGCTTTTTGTTGTTGTATTACATTTGCCTTGTTAGACTAAGGAAAGGTGAAGTGCCTCCACGGGATGTACTAAGTTGCACAGCTTTGTATGAGAAGTGTGGCAGACACCTGCACAGTCACTGTGGTTTCTGTCATGGAACCTTCAAGAAAGGAGGCAAATGGGACCTCTCTTCCACCCCCAAATGAACTGGGGTTGGAAGCACTCAATAAAAAAGCTAAACACAAAAAAAACCCACCCAACCAACCAACACCCTGAAACACCCCCAAAACCTCACAGATCAAGACAGAAAATACCTTTGCTAAAGTTTTTTTATGCTTAGTACATCCTGTGACTTTCACTGTCACTGAGCATCTTCTCAAGCTTCTCAAGAGCTGTATTTTTAATGTTTATTTTAATACATTCTGGTTAGCATCACTTTACAGGATAGCACCTTGGCAAGAATGTGTATATGTGTGTGCCTCTGACCTTATGTTGTTTTTCTTGGTTATTTCCAAAGGTGTGTGATAGAAAAGGCTATTGATGGGCAGACTGTGTTCAAACTCACAATCTCTCAGAAAGAGACCATGTTTTATTATCGCACAGTAAATGGTTTGCAGCCACCAATAAAAGTAATGACACTGGGGAGAATTCTTGTGAAGAAATGGATTCATCTTAGTGTGCAGGTGAGTAAAATAAAAACCATTTAATATTTGTTGAAATACAACATTTGTGTGAGAATGGCATAACTGTATAAATATAGAAGAATAAATTGGGGGATGTAAATGATAACTCTTGAGTCTCATAGGTAAGGATCTTAATTTGGGAGCTCGTTTTGAGGCAATTGCTAATTTAGCACTGGAAAGAAGTGCTGTGCTCGTTCTTCTGAACAAGCACTGTACAAAACTGGAAATTCTTACCTTTAAGTAAACATGTAACATTATCGATTAGTCTCAGTTTATTTCCTGTAGAAGAGAATGCCATTCTCATCTATACCTGCTGATGTACGTACCTTATGGAGGTGTGTCCCATTTAATTTTAAAAACTCCTTACAGTGCATTTAAGTAAATGTGTGAGTTTGTGGAGGATCAGTCAAGCTAGTAAGTTACAGAGCTATTAACCTCTTATTATAAAAGTGACTCAGAACTGTTAGAGCACAATCCTTGTGTTCTAAAAGTCTTCTGTTGACATAACTTTTTAATAAGTGTACAAATATCCACTGAGGATAAAGCAAAATTGAGTTTGTTAAAATTTAAACTGTATGTACAAAAATCAGTAAACAAACATGGAAGAAATTAAAATTCAGGTATTCGCATGTCTTGTAATTCCCAGCAGACACCCTAGTAAATTCTATTTGTAAGCCAAGTTCAACTAATAATTATAAAACACAATTATCAGGTATTGAAATGTTTATCTTCTCCTTCCTTCATTTCCTTTATCCGTTCTATTAAATTTCATTTGGTCTAAAGCACAATCAAGAATAGTTTTGCTGCTTTCTTGAAACTTGCTAAAAGGTATTGACTGTGATTTGGATTTTTAGTGCTGATCTTGTCACTTGTAAGGAGTATCTAAGCCGGCGTCTTGATTTTTTTTGCAGTTTTCTTTTTTCCAGGATAACAGCATGGTAGTGTGAATAAGATTTTGGCTGTTGGATTAAAAGAGTGACCTTAAGGTAGAACTAATGAACTTTACACTTCAAGCACTCCAAGGGTGCTATATTACTGCTGTTGCTGTCAGCCGCATTTTGTACCTCAGAAACTGCTAAAGCCCGGCATAGCCAAGTGAAAGTGAAAGGGCTGGTTAAATACGCGCGTGGATCCTGAACTGCATTACAAAGGAACGTGAAGCACCCTGTGGAATTTGCTCCTTTGTTTCTCTGCAGAAGGCTGTTCAATTCATAGCAGGAGTAAAGGAGTATAGCTTCTAGACCCTTAAAGGAACTGCAGGCTTAATGCCTTTTCCAAGTCTCTGAGCTCGGGGTAGAACTTTCCTGTGCTTGGTGCTACTCTAGGGTTCAGTTTGCCAGTAAAGATGGTAGTGGCTGCAGCCCTTGCATCCATTTAGCCCTTGGCCTGGCTATCAAACTTTAAGCAAAGGTTGGGGTTTTTGTTTGTTTGTTTTTTAGCAGGTGTCCAAAAGCATTTTTTTTTTCTATAAATGGAGAAATAAATTGAAAATGACAATATGAGAGAGACTTGCATATCCAAAATACCCAAAAGTAACTTGCATCTGGAAGTGTCTGTGTATCATACACACAGATGCTAGGCAACTGAGACCACGACAGAGGAGTGTGAAGTATTGGTTACAGACGTGAAACTGAATTTAGAGAGAAAAAAAATACGGTGGGATGGCTGATATGTTTGGAATTCAGGTGTAAGAGTATATGCCTACTCAGGAATGATAAAAATGAAAGCTAAATGGTGGAATAGCACCAAATAGTAATTAAATGATAAGAGGGAAGGAAGGAAAGAAGAAAGGATAGCACAGACTGAAAATAATTTCTTTGGAATAAAATAATTCTAGGGGAAGAGAAGGTAAATTAATTCTACTGAGGTAATCTAGGAATTTAAATCCTTGGGTTTGTATTTAGATGTGTAATTTGTTAGCGGGAACTACTACTAAGAACTGTGTCGTTGCAGAGACGTATTTTCCAGTTTATAGCTGGGAAATTTAAGTTCTACTAACAAGAGCAGGGCCCGAACATTCCTGTGTGTTCTGCATGAAGGGTTTCTTCATCAAGTAGCTGCTGAAGCAGAAAGTCTGGGTACACCAGCTTTGTTAAGTGATGAGGGCGTTATCAGAGGTGTAGGTCTCAAGAATAATGTTGGGCATTCATAACTAGAGTCAGATGAAATAGAAGAGTAAACAGTTCTTCGGTTCTCTAAGTACACTTTTGGGTTTCAAAGAGAACAAACAAATGCAACTATTTTAATAAAAAAAGGTAAACTTTGGAGTCCAGAGAATGAATGGAAAAAAAGCCAGAGGTTTTAAAAAATTAATATAAAGAGAATTAAGAGAAATTTTTGCCCTTAAAGGAAAAAATATGGATATGTACTGCCCAGGCTTATCTGTGTGAATAAGCACCTCTGCAGCTGAGAGGGCAGAGCGTGTGAGCATCGGGGAATGGGGAAGCAAATTCACAAAGAATGCTGTGTAGGATAGAAATAAAATTGTTAAGTGGTTGATATGAATTAGACTGTCAAATGGTAAAAAATTCTTATGATTTTTTTTTGTAAGAAGGCAAGACCTGAGTACGGTGAAAGTGTGCTTTAGATTAAGGATGATTTGAGTAAGGTCTCCAGAGTAAATACTTTGCTTCTGTTTTCAAGAGTCACAGAGCAAAACCAATCAGGGTAACAGAAATTAATGCACAGAGACAAAAGTGATCATAAAGAGTAGAAACATGAATTTGCAAGTTTACTGTGTACATGCTGCTGCAATCAAATGGTCTTTGTCCAAAAATTCTGACAGAACTGGCACATAAAATCCTGTGAGGAGATACTCTATGCAAAGTTACCAGTCAGAGATGGAGCTATAATGCTTATATTTAGGAAGGGTGTCATTTTGATGCCAGCCAGCAGCCAAGCACCTGGGCCCTGCTCACCCCTGCCATTGGAACAGGAGAGACAACAGAAATAGCAAAAGTGAGAAAAACTAATGAAGGAAAGGGAGGGGAGCAAATGATTTAAGGGCAGTCACTCACCACCTCCCACAAGCAGACCACTGCCCAGCCAATTTTGTAGCAGCAGGCCACCTTGGAATTAAAACGCCTATCTCCTCAAATTCCTTCTTCTACCCTAGTTTTTATTGCTGAGCATGAGGCTAAAGAGTAAGGAATATCTCTTTGTCCCAGCTGTCTCCCAGTTTCTTGGCCCAACCCTGGCTTACTGCTGAGGTGGGATGAGTTCAACTGGGAAAAGAGAAGAGCTTGACACTGGACAAGCTCTCTTCAGAAATAACTGAAATACTAATGTGTTATCAATGCTGTTTTAGCCACAAATTTGCAACATGGGTGTTGTGAAAAAATTTACCTCCACCCCAGCCAAAGCCTGTACCAAGAGGAAGGAAAAAGGATCTTGGCAATGCAGACTTATTTGTCTTGACGCAGTGGCGTATGAGGATTTAGAAAAGATCTTTGAAGAAATAGATAAAGATGTGGAACTAAATGAAAAAGGGGATAAAATGCAGCATGGATTTACTATAGATAGCTCATCACTGTCTAACCTCTTAGCTTTTTTTTGATGAGAAAGCTGATTTTCAGGCAAAGTGAATGTGTCAGATTTCCTCTATCTGGAGTTGAGTTTAGCATTGATGTGACAACCTATGAGAAGTTGTAGGGTCAAAGGGAACGCTCATGGAAAAGGTTGCAATAGATACTGCTCAAAGGAACTTGCTTATAATCCTGGGGAGGGGGGAGGCCAGAAAGCAATTGAATTGTTTGAGAATTAGTCTTTGGAGCAGCCTTGTGTTTTATTTTTGTTAATGATCTTGGCAGAAATATTAAGAGTGTACCTATCATAGCAGCTGGTAACAGACATCATCAAAAAGGGGAACAGGAAGAATGGCATGACCAAAAAGACTAGGGGAACTGGCATCAAATAAGATTGGTATTACAAAATGCAAAGTAGTGAACTTGAAATTCCTCATAAAATTTTTTACTATTCTAGTTGTTTTCAGTTGGTGAGGATCAAGTCTTTCAGGTTTCTGAAAGTTTTAGGGCCCTTCTGTGTGTTTGATCTTGATTTGATATTTTTCACTGTATATTTTTAGGTATATATTAGCAAAAACTCTGAAGGTACACACTGATATGCACTGAAGTGAAACCTCAGAGAAATTGGCATCTTAAAATCTTAACTTTTAAAGAAATAAAAGAATTGAGCATAGCAGTGTGTAATTAGGGCCAATTGTGTACCATATTGTCTCTGCAAAGTGAAACCAGTATCATATTTATGCCACTTAATAACAGCAGCACCATTGTGTATTTCTTTTTCAGTTTCACTGTTAAAAGTCTTTCACTTTCCCTTTGATACTTCAGCATTTATTTAACCAATTAAGAAGAGTGGAATTTAAACATGAATTTGCAGATACAGACAAGGCTGCTGAAACAGGAGATTCTTTGAGAACATGTCAGATTGATGTTTTTGTTTCATATTTAGTGTCTGCAATTATAAAAATAGTCTTTTTGCTAGCCTTTATTTTGCCTGATCATATCTATGTAACTCTGCCATGTTTTGGCAGACTATAGCGCATTAAAAGCTTTGGAAAGTAAGTTTAAAATCTAAATGCAGAGAGGTAACCGTGACTGAATTACTCTCCTGGGAGGAAAATGCTCTTAGAGTGCCTATTGAAATCAGCATTATCATTTCAATACTTGTCAAATACGAGTCATTTCCTAGTTTAGGCAAAATTTCTTTATAAATCTTTAAATCTTCCACTTCTTTCAAGAAAAGGTTAAAGTACTTATAATTTAATGAGACCGCTTTACATCATAACTGTTTGACTATCAAGAGAAAACTTGTCCTTTCCAATTTGTGAAATCCTTTTATTTTCTGCACAAGTTTTTGAATACTTTACAATTTATTTTATAAGCAAAGAACCTGAGACTTAAAAGCAGGGAGGCAAACATTTATTCTATACACTCCCTGTGTATGTATTACTAAATACAGGGTGTTCTAAACTGTGTAGTCCCTAAGTTTAATAAGGACATGAGAAAGCAAGAAAGCATTTTGATTTAACAAACCACTTTGATCTCCTCTTTCAAGTCATCACTTGCAATCTATTAAGAGTAGTTTGTCAGGTCCAAGAAGGGAGTGGAGAGTTTGCATTAATTCTACATTTGGGAGCTTCTTGTCTATTAATTGCCGTTGTGTGTTGAAAATATTTAGGAGGATGCAGTCTATCCATCTGGCTGGTGCTCTGCTTCCGCCAGAGAGCGGAAATAAAACACGTTACAGTCTGTCATGTATTTGAGTGTGTGTTTAGAGAGCTGCTCAGAGACACAGTGAGCATAGAGCTGCTTCATCATCTCTCTACTGTTGCAGGCCATTCAGGTACTGCTGCTGGACATGCAGCCTCCGTATTCTTTGATATTAGTAAAACTTTTTTGTGTTTTTCCTGCATCTGGAGGTCCTACTGTGGTTCTTGCCTCTTCTCCTCCTGTTCTATGTGTAAATTTGAAAAGTCTGTTGTTGTAACTTCAGCTTCTTGAGAAAATGGGGTATTTCCCAGATGATTCTTTCTACTCACACTGTCTCTTAAACTCCTTCTTTCCTTGCCTCAATATGAGTTTGAATATATTTACAGATTTAAATTTGCAGCCTAAAAGCTGCTTCGGAACACAAGACAAGGAACTTTGCCTGGGCTAAGATTTTAATTCCAGAGAATGCCAAAAATACAGGTTTTGTCAATGCCATCTTGATTCTCCTTCTGGAAACTGCAAATGTTTTTTGTAATTGCAGTTGCAAATCCCACTGAAATCTGCCCGGACTCTGTTATATATGGTAGAAGTGGAATTAAGCCTTTGTATGGCCAGTGCTGAGAGGAGGTAGTATTGAATGTTTTGCAGAAGCTATGCCTGATTTGTCTGGAGCGTTTCGAGATTTGAAAACCATCCGTTTTCAATTTGCTTTGCAAGTGGTTTGTTTCCTTATACAAAAATAAGTTGCAGCCAATTAAATTGTATTTTTAATAATGAAAATGCTATTTTAAGAATGATTTACCTTCTTTTTTTTGCCCCAGTCTCAAAACTTTAAATGTCCTGCAGTTCTCAGGGTTGTATTTTTGGAGTCTGGTTGTGCTTCTGCTTTTTTAAATTTAGGTTTTATTTTTTAGATAAAATTGAGTAAAGTAGAGCTAAATAATGGTCTGTGCTACTCTAGAAAGGGGAAGTGGGGTTGGTTTTTAATTAGGAAATAACTTTGAATCTTCCTAAGCATACCATAACTTTATTTTTTAGGATAAGCAATTGCTAGGCATCAAATTTTAATGACCAGAGTAATAGGCAATACATCTGTTTCTGATGTGTAGGTGAAGTACATAAAATACCAGTTCTTAAGCATATAGTTTTTAAAATAATTGTTGTTTAGTGTTCTGGTGACGTATTAAAGTAGCTTGCCTACTTCTCAGAGAACAGCTTTCAAGACATTCTTCATGTGTTCAAATTCAATATTAAGAATAATAATAATAAAACTTGCATAACTGGAGTTAGAAGAACTGAAGGAGCTTTGTGTTGTTTAGCAACAACCTGTGAATTAAACTGGTTATTAGAATCAACTATTTTCAGACTGCTAGAAATATGGAGTCCTACTGGGAAATACATAAGCAAAAAAAATACTGTTTAAACCCAATAGCTCTGGCTGCTGAACTAATCTCCTAAATACATGTTTATGCATTTGAGTGGGTTCCCAGATATGTGTGGCTTGGTATAACTTTGGGTACAGTTCTGCAGCTGTCTGAGCTCTCACTTGTACTTTTGTGTGCCCTTGAGTTGTGTGGGGAGAAACTTGGAGAGTTTGGAGGTGTCTCCTGGTACTTGTTATAGCTGTTGGTGTACAGCACTAAGGTGAGACTTGCTGGGTGCATCTACATTGTCACTTTTGTGTACAGAAAGAGTCCTCGTTGATGCAGGTTCGCCTTCTGTCTATTTCAAATCTTGTGTTACTGAAGAGTCCTGCTGGTGTGCTTCAATTTGATTCCTTTTTGGGGAGACCAAGCTTGAAGTTGTAGAGTGGAGTATCACCATTTAGAGCACACCATTTGCATTGTGGGCAGAAGGTCCTCCAGCAGGTAGTTCTTGGCACGCACGGTATGGGAGCAGAAAACAGGCAACTGATTCCAGCATCTTTGCCGGTGAAGATGGATCATAAATATTGAACAATTGTCCTTCCCTCTTTATGCTGTGCAAGTTGCTAAGTAAATGTTTTCACAAAATACTTGAAACTTTTTCTGGTAAGTCTAAAAACTGCATGAGTACAGCCAAATAGAACAGCTTTTTTGTTTGTTCGGTTGGTTTTCTGTTTGTTTATTTTGGGGGTTTTGTTTATTTATTTTTCCTAAGTGATTTCTACATTTGGTTCAGGTTTTTGTAGCTTAAAGACAGACGTGAATCAGAAGTCTGATCAAGAAATGGAAGATGAAACTTTCAGGTTGTCCTTTGTGCAACCTCCATTATTTATGTGCGAACTCTGTCTTACATCTTGTGTTAACATCTGTGCGTGCAGCAAATGGAGGGTGACATAAATTACACGTGTAGATCTTGTACAACGCAAAATCAGCGTGTGCTGGTGGCAGTCCAGAGGGGGAATCTTGTGGTAAGACTTCACATGTATCATTTTCTTGTGGAAGCAAAGAATATTTCCTGGCTCTGAAAAACTTAGCAGCTTGTCTGGAAAGTAAAAAGTTCTGGCATGGAAGAGGGGGAGGAACTCCTCCTGTCTATGTATCTCATTTCAGTGCCTTGGCTCAATAATGCTGTAATTTTTACATCATTTAAGGACTGCTCTGTCTGTTTGATAACTGTCTAGATAGCCTGTCTTGGAGTATGAAAGAAGAGTAGATAAATAGGAACAACTTTCTTTTAGATGTATCACTGACTTATTTTCTGACAATCAGTGGTTTTTGCTGCTTCTTAATCTAGACTGTCTTGAATAGTGACTAATTGACCTGTTTTTAGTTTAATAGGCTTGTTTTCCCTATAATTTTTATATTGGCATATATATAATTTATATTTTGACATTGGACTCTTGTGGCAGTGAGTTCCTCATATGGAATTATGGCTGTATGAAATTGTTCTCTATTTTAAACCCGCTGTCTGCCAACTTCTTTTTGCCAATTTCTTTTGCCAGTTTCTTTATCATTCTCATGCTATTTGATATTTTGGTTATAGAACTTGATCACATGTTAAAATCATTTATAAATGAGATTTCTCCTTATATTGAAGCCATTCTGTAGTTTGTTCATCCTCATTGATCTTTTCTGAAACTTTTGGGGTTATTTGAGGATGCAAGGGACAAAACCTCACTTGTTATCCCAGACACTTTGCACCATAAATTTCTAAACAATAAAGTTTTGTGGGCTTATTTTTAATTTATTTCCCAATAAGGAATGTTTGTCTTTGCTCATTAGTGAGGGACTCTCTATAGAAACTCCAAGACTACTTGGAGCAGTGACGGTTCAGAATTTAGTGTTGTGTTTACATGGTCAAGAATATTCTTCTCGTCTGCTACCTTGTGGTTAACAAGACATTTAGTCTGCTACTTTGCTGCCTGTTCCTTAACAATTTTGAGATCCTTTGTCACTTTGAAGTAAGCTTTGACTTTTATTGTCTGCATGTATGCACTCCATCTTTTTTCACCTCACTAACCACTGTTTCAAGCCTGTACAAAATGTTAAATAGCAGTGACTGCTGGAGTTACTTAGTGATAAAGTACTGTCTGTGTGAAATGGGACCATTTAATCTCTCCCAAGTTTGAAACCTTTCTAGAAAGCCAGTATATTATATTGGTCAGTTCTTATCTACATGCATTTTTACTTCAAAGAATTCAAATTGGATCTTGATTTCCTTCCACAAAAGTCATGTTGCCTTTTCTAGTGTACAGTATTAATGCATGTGCTTTTCCATCCAGTTCATCCAGTACAGACTTGATTTGATGGATTCTCAGAAGAAATGGTCCAAGACCTGGTCGTGCATCATGTCTATAATTTTAATTTCCACATTGTTCTTTGCGCTTTGCAGGATTAATTGAAAATAGGTCAGATGGGTTTTTTTTGTTTCTGCTTCTTTTCCAATCTTCCATTGAATCTGAAGGTGCTCTTTTTATTAAAAAAAAAATAAAGGAAAAAAAAAAAAAGGGCTGGAATACCAGCTTCTGTAATATGTTTTAATACAGTTAGCTCATTTACTTTATCAAAATTTGAGCTTTCTTTAAGGTATAGCAACACTTTTCAGTGGTGTGATCTATGTAATTCTTGACATTGAGGTTCAAATGTCTGGGGCTTTAGATTTCAAAGACAGACATATTTTGTCATAATTCACAGTCTGTGTGCATGCTTAGTTAGGACATTTCTGGTTTAGATACTTGATTTTTCTCCTCCAGCTTTTTGTTTATTTCCCAATTTGATATACAAATAAACTGGCTCTATTTGGGTATAGGAGCAGTTGACCCACCTTTGATTCTGTCTGTTCTAGAAAAGGGTTTCAATTTGGAATTGACCTAAATCCCTTCTTCTAAGCACTGTTTGTGTGCAGAGTCATGCAGCCTTGCTTGTCTGACCCTTTGTGATACTGGCAGCATTTCAAAGAAAGGCACTGTCTTTTTATCTTCTGCTTCCTGAATAAAAGCCAAAATATTTTCCTCTCGAACCTCTCTTCTTTCCAGGGTGTTCAGGTGTATCTTTGCTTTTGACTGATTGTAGATGGCCTATCTATTTTGTGAGGTTCATCCTCACTGCACCTCTAAGCAAATCATCATGTGATATTCAGTGGCAGCATAGAATAAACCATCACCATTGCTCCTAATCTGACACTTCAGAACTTCACACTTCTGTTTCTTTCCATTGAAATGCTTACCCTTGAAGATCTATCCTCAGTCCTCAGAGATATGTGACTTTCTCTTTCCAGCTTGATGACCATGTTCCACGGAACTTTTGTGGTTCTTGGAATCAGGACTGGTCAAAAGAAAAAGCCTGTCGTCTGTCTGAGATTCTCTAGTTACTACTTACTTGTGCCTTATGGATGTACCTCTTGTCTGAAAGTCAGGTAATCATGCAAGAGGTTGCATTGCTACTCTTCTGCTGGACTTCTGAGTGCATTTAATTGTGTTTGAAGGGCCTTTATCCTTTTCCTTAATTTGTGTTTGTTGACACCCTCATCTGTGCTGCTCAGTAATCTCCCTGGCTTTTCTGTGCTTTTACTCGAGGCCTGTACTCTAAAGTGCACAGGACACCACTTTATAAGCAGTCTCCCCATGTCATCTCCTGGCCCATCTCTAGCAAAATGGGGCTGAGGGAGCTGCTGCATAAACTATTTCATTTAGCTTTTTCCAGAAATAAATTACCAACAATAAGCTACCAAAACACTGTCCTCCAAAGTCCATTTTGATCTGCGTTCAATTAACAGCACAGTTTGGAGCTATGGCAAAGCTTGGCTGCTAAGATGCTTAGTAACTCTGGAGAAAAGCAGTTATTATAAAAAATGAAAATTGAAGCTTACAGTGAATTGCCATCAAAAAGAGTGTTGGAGAGTTACAGTACAAAGGAGTAGTTGAATGACCATTTCTAAAGGACTTTGTGATGGAGGGAAGAAAGCAGGGCACAGAGGAGGAGGGAAAGGCCTGAAGTAAGGTTGTGGGGAGAAATATGAAAAGAATCAAAGACAGAGTTTTGTGGCTCCTTGACCATGAAAAGAAACTAAGTCCTGAAAGAAAAGATGAGACTTTATTTGCAAAAATCCCTTAACTGGATACATGGAACTTTTTGTGGCAAGGCATTCAGAGGGCAAGAATAATTGCTTTCTTCTTATGTAAATCATCCCCCAAAATAGACAGAGGAATGGATTTTCAAGCTGTTCAGCTCTGTTTTGTAAAACTAGTGTATTCTTGCATTAAATTTGGGAATGACTTAGAAGTCACAGTACTGAGTGGTGCAAAATGGTGCAAAATCTTCGTATATAATCAATTTAAAAGACTAGAATTTAATATGCCACTGATAGTGTAATACAGGGTTAATAATTGTATATTAGTAACAGCTCCCCTCATTTGTGTAGGTATCTGCTTATTCTTTGACTATTGAAGCACAGAGACTTTATTCAGAAGGGACATTTCATTTGACATCCACATCTCATCCCTAATTTACATGATTACAAGTAGTTCGTGAAAATTCTGAATCAGTGGTTTTGCTGTATTTTAAATGGAGGGGGCAGAGAGAAAATGTGCATTGTTATGAGATTATCTAAAATGTACTTTCTGACCTTTTGTTTCAATTAATTTTGGCAAGTCTGTGTAACTGTTTTAGCTACTGAAAAGCAGCTTGTTGAATCCTTAATACTTGTCTCCTTTCATGTTATTGTAGTGATCATTGAATGTGGATCTGATTTGTTCTGTGACTTGGGGAAAATAGTCATTATGCAGCAAGAAAGCAATTTTTCTCCATGCATTTTCAAATCTGGTGACTAGGTTCCTCTCATGGTTTTTTGCTTGGAACTGATTTACAGCACAGGTGTCACTTGTTAAAGCTTTCCATGTAAAAAGAATAGAGTTTGATCAATGGTTAAAGTAGTGTTTTAATAGCAAAGCTTATTTGTTAACTACTTTAGTTTCTAACAGAATCTGTATTTGCAGTTTTGTGCTCTTGGCTTCTCTGTGCCACTGCCCTGCCCCGATGTGTTTGTTCTGTCCTGAGGCATCAGTAATAGATTGATACAGCTCTACTGACACTAGCAATACCGAATAATTTTCATTGGGGTAGAAAGGGGCATAGCTATAATTAACCATTTTAATACTACTTCATACTACTGAATACTTTTAAAGTACTGGTCAACAAAAGATTAAGTGAAAATTGCCAATCTAAAATTGGAATGATTACTATGTGCAAAAGGATCACTAATCTCTGATTCAATGTTTATTTTAAAGCAGTGTTTACTTTTTAAAATACTGATTCTTTAAAAATGCAGACAATTTCAAAAGCTGTCTCTTTTCACATTGATCTTTTCTTTGTCTCTGGCCTGATTTATCAGATAATTGAGTATGGGCCCCATCACTCAGTTTTTAATACAGTACTAAAATTACCCCCTATAAAAAATGAACAACATGTATGTTTCTTATTTTGGATCCTTTTGCTTGCTGTCACTTGCATTTTTGCATCTTGAAGGCTTTGTTCATGCAATAGCTATTAGTTTTTCTTAAAAAACTGTAAAACTGCCTTGTGGATCAGTCTGCATTCCAGTTACTTTTTGATTTTGCTGTTTGGGATCAAATTTATATTAATACGTGGCCTATTCTTGAACAGAATTAATTGCTTCAGGAGCATTCCAGGGTTCCTTTCCCCTTACACACCCCGCCCTTGTTTTTTTTTTTTTTTTAATTTGTGTTCTTCAGGGAATTCAAGCTGAACTAGTGGATCTATGCACGAGAAGAAAGACTTGGATTGAAGGAAAACCATTTCCCACTGAGAAGGGATTAACATTGTAGGAGATAGTGAAAAAGAAAAGTAAAGGAGGGCAAAGAGAAAAGCTAAATATCTTTTATACAAATGCTAGGAGCATATGTAATAAGACTGCTGAATGGGAGTGACATGTTTTCAAGGATAAGAAAGATATTATTGGAATAAGAGAGACAACCAGGAAAATGAAGGGGGATTTAAAATGCCAAGATATACAGTTTCAGTGAAGGGAGACTAATATTAAGCTGAAAGAGATGTAACAATATTGCTGAGGGATGATACTCCATCTGCAGTAGGAAACACTCCTGCTCTCACCCCCTCCATTTAAAATTTTTTTTTAACTACCTTCTTTTTTTTAAACTAAGTTCAGTGGTTTGTATGCAAGCTAAGGACAGTTTAATGTAGTTGGGATTCTTGGCTATTGTACCAGACTTGCTGGTGGTCAGAAAAAAAGCCCCAGCAATAAAGGTATTTAAGACATACAATGGTTCCTAAGAAAACCAGAACTTTGATTTGAGGAATGCAGGTGTATTGAAGAGGAGACAGTAGGGAGAGAGATTGTTAGAGATCAGTTATGATATGGACTGTGTTAAAACTACAAATGAGAGCATGTTTCTGCTGTCACTGTAAGGTTGTTGCCTCTATACTGTTAATGAAACAGTGTAGAATATTGTCACAGTTATGAAAAGACTGTAAATATAAATCTGTATGTGGAGACAAGAAGCAAAATCAAATGATCAAAAATCATGAAATTTGAAATGGTTGTGGGGTGGGGGTTTGGGCTAGATGGAGAAACAGCCCTAAAGTTATTGATTTTAGCAAAGCTAACTTTGAAGGAAAGCAAAATGCTCCTGGGGTTTTTGCCTGCAATCCTGTGATGAATGGGAAATCCACTCCACACAAGTAGAGAGTACATAGTGTATAAAACACGTAGAGAGGCTGCAATTAAAATTCATCCCAGTTAAGTCAAGAAAAGGAAAGGCCGATATGGGCCTGAGGCAAAAGAAGGAAAGGCAAAGAGACAACTTGCCCCTCCCGACCTTATGCTTTTTCCTTCCCCTTCGCTGTTCTTTACCATTTCTTCTACTGTCCCTTTATCCTCTCCAGCCCTTCTGTTTTAAGATAGTTCTGTCACTGTGGTCCCCTGATGAGGTTTCTTCCTCAAGTCTCTTGTTTTTTTCACACTGGATTTCTCAGAGTGTGGGCATAACTGTTCAGAGTGCTCATAACATGGGCATGAGTCTTTCTCCCCAAAAACACACTGTGCATCCCCTTAAACATGGTTGCAAGCTGTATGTAGTAGACATATTTTTTCTTTCCCAACTTCTTTTATCTGTTTGTGAATCTGGAATGGTTTCAGTTTATTGTCTGGCAAGGAAAGCTAGAGCTGGGGAGGGCAAGCGAGGGGGCGTGTAACAACTCATGTAGATGGTGTGTATATATGAAAATCTTTAGAAAAAGACACTGTGCTGTGCTGGAACATCTACTGCTGAAATGGCAGGATTTCTCTGAGAGACAAGAGTGAAACAAACACATACATGGTTGCAGGTGGTATTCCTTTCTTTTGTGCAGAGTTAGGACACAAATCGTGTCTTCTTTTAGGACTGTCTGTGCAAGCTGCTTTATTGTTGAACCTTCCACATACACACGTTATCAGACATCTTATTTCAAGGTGTAAAGAACAGATGTGAGGAAGAGAGTAAATTTAACATATTTGAAGTCTGAATCTGGGCAGGTGTAAAATGACATTGCTGAAACTGAAGGCAGTTTATAGTAGCTGAAGATCTGGCCCTTAACTAATGCAAACAGTTTGAACAAAGATTATAATGGCAGAAGTGGATTTTGGAGAGAGATTTAGTGGGACATTGGTGGAAGACTGAATGGTCTTTTTCTGTCAATCTGTATTTTCTCTTTTTCTTTTTTAAATTGCAGTGATTTGTTAACTGCAGAAATTGGCAACAGGCAGAGAGGATGACCATGTGGTCTTATGGCATTCAGCTGATGACCTGTTTCTGATGATGGTATGAAGGATCATAAAGTTTAGTTCCATGTGTATTGTGATGATAGTTAGTTGCATCTATATTTAAAGCTTTCTGTCACTGAAGCACTCTTGGTGTTGTCAGATGTCTATTGGACTGGATGAGCTGCAACTTCTTGCAATTGAATGTCAATAAGACCAAAGCAATTTTGGTTGATTCATAGCACCAGCTTAAGCATATTCACTTGCACAGATTACATTTGACAGATAGTTACCTTCAGCTGAACTCTGTGGTTAGAAGCCTTGGTATATTCTTGACAGTGAGCTTAGAGCTGATGCCTTATGTTTATTTCATATCCTGTTTTTGCCTTCCTAATACTGCATGTGTATGTCTACATTTAAATAAATTCACAGCTGAAGTACTAGTCACTCCACTTGTTATCTCTGGACAGAATGTTGTGATGAGTCAATTTCAGTATTTAAAAAATGGTGGTTTTTTCCCATTTAGGCAGTTTTAATTTCAAAAGCTATCTAATCAAGGATTTTTTTTATCAGGAACTTCTGGGAAAGTGTCTGTCAAAGTCTAACAAGAAGAGGATAAGAAAAAAAAAGTGGAGGATATAAGCAACGAAGAAAAAGTATTATTATTTTTGGAATGTTTTTCTGGTATTCTATCAGTTTTCTGGCCTGCAGGAAAATACAGTCAGCACAGGTGTTCTTGCTCTATTATGTTAGTGAAAGTTAAAATCCTCTGGATTCTGCAACAAGATTGTGCACAGTGTCATCAAATACTGATGTGTGTTAGCATCCCCTATAAAATTTGTAAAGAAAGGCATCTTTCCTTGTCATTTCTCATAACAGTTCTAAAATAGTCTGAGTTAAAATAGTTTCAATCCTTGATTCAGTTAGTTGATCCTGTTTATGGTGAACTTACATACACTGAAACTTCATTTGGAACATACTGAAGAATCCAACTTTTGAATTATTTCATGCCATTTCCCTCTGTGGGTTCCTACTCAGTTTAAAGCAGTATCCTGATTTTGAAGACAAAATCAGTGATTTAACACCAAATACCTTGTACATACACTGTTTCCACTCACTCACAAGCTCAGTTTCTGTTCTTAAAGGCAAAGGTGATTTTCCTATAAAGCTTAAGGAGGTCCTAAAACAGAGATTTTTTTACTTCCTTCTTTCAGCGAAGAATAGGATTGCAGCATCCTTGACTTTTGATGTGAATGAACCAAAAATAAAATACATAAATTAAGAGGTTTGTAGTTGCATATTTCAGCTAGACTGACATGTTCTGGTGAGAGGACAGAGCTGACTTTATAGTTTTGGCAATAGTTACATAATGAATCTTGGCCTTAGAACTATGTTGGCAGGTCTTCCTTCTAAAAATGACAGAATGGTTGAAAGTAAAGGAATATCCCCTAACCATGGATGCTAACTTAAGCACCTTCTTTTTGAAAATCATAATAATAAATTCCCTGGCCATGTTGTTACTTATGTTAGTGATGGCAATGAAAAGCCTCGAACCCTCTTTGTTTTTTTTCCCGTAAAATGCTGTTTATCCTGAGAACCAAAGATGTGTGAAAAGCATCACACTGAAACCTCCATGGTAGTCAGGGTTGCACCTTGCCTCTATCATCTGTTCCTTCCTTGCAGCTAAGTTGCTTCAAAGGCTTGAAATACAGAGGGGTGAATTTGGTTTTGCTTGGGGGCACGGAGTTCCTACAGCTTAAAAACTAAGTTTTTTTTCCATGTGAAGGTAGTACAGGATTTGAATATGGAAACAGAGGTATTTAGAAATGTGAACCAATCATTTAATAATAGCAGATAAAATTGATTGAATTGATGCGTGTAGCTTTTGCATTTGCTATAAGATTTTGGGCAAACAAACTAAAAACAGCACTAAAGATTTGAAATTGTGACAGGGTTGTAGCTGGAGCAGCACCAACCTCACTGGCAAACTTGTCACGCAGTTCTTTTGCTGGTACAGAAGGTGCCATTTGTCTGTCAAGTGTTATGCAGATAAATTATCTGAGCTGGCTTGTCCTCTTGGATATTATTCTTTAGTTTCCACAGGCCTCCCTCCCACAACCCCCCTGTCCCTATTAACATGGTTATTAGCATCTTTTTTGGTCTGTTTGAGAACAAGTTCATAGACAAATTCCTCCTGACATATCCTTGTTCTCATATGTTTGCTACATAAATTCATTATCTCTTGCCAAGCTTTAGATCTGCCAAGTTCCTTCTGTGTTGTCTCAATTTTCATTCCAGAGGAAAAAAATTAAAATGCAAAGTGCAAAACACTAAAAATGAACTCTTTTTATTTTAAAGGTTGTAAGCTTTGTCTCTGAGAGAGGGAAAAATAAAAAAAACCACATGAAACTGATGTATATAAAACATCTGCCCAAACATCTCTAGCGATAATGTCATCACTGTGATAGTTCTTATTCTTGAAATATCCATTCAGCCAAGATTTTAAATTTGGATTAGGCCTCATTTTGTACTTTGTAAGGAGAGCTAAGCAATATGGGACTGTAGGAGCAGGTTCTGTACTAGTGCTGGTGAGTAATGTGTGGAGTAGAAGGTGGTTGAGTGTGGCGTGGAATCCTGACTCATCTGGAAAGGTTAAACTGTGGGAACCTCTTTATTTTCTAGAGCAGTCATAAGGTGGCGATAGATTATCTGAAGAGTTGGGAGGAGTAGAGGACTTTTGAGGTCTTGTGGTCATAGAATCATAGAATATCCTGAGTTGGAAGAGACCCACACAGATCATAGAAGTCCAGCTCCTGGCCCTGCACAGCACCAGCCCCAAGAGTGCCTGGGAGCATTCTCCAAAGACTTCTTGAGCTCTGTCAGGCTTGGGCTGTGAGCACTTTCCTGGGGATCCTGTTCCAGTGCCCAACCACCCTCTGGATGATGAACCTTTTCCCAGTGTCTGGCCTAAATCTCCCTGGACAAGGCTTCATGCCATTCTCTTGGGCCCTACCACTGATCACCAGAGAGAAGAGATCAGTGCCTGCCCCTCTCCTTCCCGGGTTAAACTGTTTCGTTCCCTGATTGTATTAATGCTTGAGAAAAATAGTACTTGGGGGGCAAGAATTGCTCTCACCTGTATTCACTACACTTATCACATTGTTTGGGGTTTTTGTTGCTGTTGGTTTGTTTTTTTTTCTATTTTGTTTGCTTGTTTTTTAAAGCTAAATGTAAATATAGTAGATAAAAAAGAGGAAATAAAAATTAGTAGAATAATACAAAATGAGAATAAGGCAGAAATGGGGGCTAGGGAAGGAGCCTTTAAAATGAATGTTCAAGGTATGTAAATTCTGCAGTTTATTCAGTGAGAAAAGGTGTTGAATTGTGGCATAAAGTTGTCTGCCATTTCTGATTCATCAATTTAGGGACACATAGATGCTCAGATTTTAAAAAAGTATGTAAAATGCTGCATTGTGGTTTTTGGTCACTAGCTCTGCTTAAATGACAGCTGAAAGTAAGCTTGGATTCACGCTAGTGGTTTCATCCTGGTTTTTCCCCCCAAATTCTTTTGCTTAAGTCTATATCACTGACCTTTCCTCTTTACAGAAAATCATTTATGAAATATTAAAGCTGTGTGGAAGCCTTTGTAATTGCAGCTTCAGCAAGATTTGCAATTATGCAAGAAAATACTGAAATACATACCTGTGTGCATCTCATCTCTTTGATATGCAAAAGCCCTTTACTCTTGCTTTTATTAACTGTTACGCTTCTGTTTCTCACCTGCTTTTGCAGAGGAAATATCTGAACCCACATGTCCCCCAGTGGTAGAATATGCTGTATATCTTTATATGGGCAGGCAAAAAGAGCATTTTTAGACAGGTTGAAGGTGAAAAAGATTTTTATGCTCAAGCTTCTGATTAGACCATTATAGAAACATCACTAATTCCCCTCCTTCCATCTATTGTCTTCTTTCCTCTGTTGTCATCAGTGACCACTGTTGATTTGCTGACTCTATTAAAGTATTCAAGGAAGCCACAGGCCTGTCATCTTGGTCATAACCTTAATCTGTTTTCTCACCTTGGGAGAAAATGTGTTAATACACTGTCTGTTTCTATAGAATGGACTCATTGAGAAAGTTCCTGACGCAACAAATCTGCAACACATATAGAAGGAAAAGCAGGTTTTCTGAATCTTAGTTTTTCAACAGATAGCAAGCTGTGTTTTAGCTGGCAGTTTTTATAAGAACCATACCAAATTAAGTGACAGTAAGCAGTTGTAATGGTACGTTGTGTAGTAATTTTTGAGCTGGATGAGTTGCAGCTCCTCCTGTTTTCTCATAATCTCTGATTCCTTGTTATTTCTGAATGATTAAGCAAATCATTTATGCTAACTTCTGCTTTAATTTACAACTCTGTAAAGCCTGTGTAACTTTATTGATTCTGCTGTTGCTTTAGTTTTTAAGACGAGTAAAGGGAGGGGTTATTTCTGTTAGCTTGCTGATTTGGAAATTAAATTGAACTTCCCCCCCCTTTTTTTTTTTATGTCTTACAGATAGCTACCTAAATTGCTTCTCATAAAACACTTTAAAATTCTTCGTATTGTGTATCACCTCCTTTATAATAATTATTTCTGATTCTGAGTAACTACTTGCTGTGCAAATAGGGCTTATTTAAAGGAAAATGAAAACAGACTTGTTTGAGTTTTCTTACAGTTTATTTTTTGTTCTCTTATTTGGGGGAGAATTTGGGGTTTTTTTCTTGTATTTGAGAAACTGACATTGTGTTTTAGTTTGTATTAAATTTTTAAATTTAACTTGCATTTGCAAGCTAGCTAAATTTGCATTTTTAACTTAAAAATTAGCTTTTTTTTTTTTTTTAATTTTAGTTTGCAGATATCTGATTATTGGAATGATCTTGTTCACTGTCACGTTTATGTCATAGATACCTGAGCTGCTTCTTTTTCATCTTATTTGAAAACGGTGTTGTCCATTACATGGACATTACTGGAATGTAATAATTTCCTAGTATTGGAAGATGCATTTTTGGTCCTTGTTTTATCTGTGTTGGTCAGTCCTGCCTCTGCCATCTGAGACTTTGTGTGATGGTCTGAACAGCTGTAAGAGCTGAAGTTGCAGTCGAAGTGCTTGCCATCACTAAGTTGGCTGGAAAATTAAGTAGGCCAGGGTTGGTATCATTTGGCTTAAGTGACTGGAAATTTTTTTTTTCCTTTAATTTTTGGTGCCAGAGTTCTCTCTGTTGTGGAACTCCTCATTTATGGCCTGAAAATCTGGGAAGAAATCCTTCTGGTTTATTAATCTGTCTTGCCAGACACTGTGATCTAGTTATTAGAACAAAAGATGATGAAAGGAAATGTTAAGATTAAACTGTATTTTATGGTTACTAGAAGCTATGATGAATAAGAGTAAAAAGAATGTATATTCAACCAGTGGAAGAGATTAATGTTGTCTTGAAATACCTCCTTTTAGTTTATCTGTAATATTTTAATAAATCTCTTGTGTGCCAATAAATATTGGAATAGGAAAGGTAACATAAAGGGAAAGGTTGTACTAATTGAAAAACAGATGTCCTTGAAGCATATACTAATTACAAATTAAAATATTTGGGGATGAGACTACTGCATCTGTTGGTTGTGTGTCATTTAGTGCAGTGAAACTTTGATCTCTGGTTAGTGATCTTTAGCTCTGCTCTTCTCTTAAGGATTTTTTTTTTAATGGAACATAAAGGGTTCTTTTCTGTGTCTCTCCTTCCTATCTTATTTATTAAAAGTCATTTTCCATGAGGTATATGGGTAGTATTAATATTAGGACTGACTTCTAATGGAAAAATCTTACTAATGCAAAAAGATCGTAGTGTTAACTGAAGAAAGGTTCAGTTAACTTCATTTATTTTGGCTGAAATGGTGCAATTCAATTCCACATGGAAGAGGCTAAAATTGTCTCAGTTGCCTTTATATATATGTAAGGGGACATTTTGATGACAGGATGATTAATGCGTGTGAAGAAAAAGCGTATGTTGCTTAAGTGGGCTAGATATCACACATGTACATTGCAAGGGAATAAATGTGAGTGTTAGTATGTGACAGCCAAACTTTGTAGATTGTGGTCTCAGAACTCCCCCAAACTGGCTTTGGCTTCAACAGGGTCATTGTAGTTAAAAAAAAGTGGAGTCGATATAACTGTGTCTTGTGCTTGATATCAGAATCTCTTCTGCCTCTGTGTTAATGATGAGGAATATTAGGCTTTTTTGGTTTTTTAAAAAAATCCATATTGTTAATTTTTATTGTACTCCTGTGTATTTTTACAATTCCTGTTATACTCTTTACCTGTTACACTATTTATTTATTTATACATTGGTATACCAGTATGCATTATACCTATAGATATCAGTACAATGCAAGGCTTATAAAAAGAGAGAAAGAAAAAACCCATTGTATTCTTCAGTCAAGGAGCTTCTGCTTTGTGTTATAGTCCCTTAGCCAGTGCAACTGCTCTGAAGTGGAGTATTTGGTTGTGATGTTTCTTTTTTGTCACACAGATTACTGCAATATAGTGGAAGTTAGCAGTTCTGTTAGCACTTAATACATGAAAATAGTGGCTTTTGTTTATGTGACAGTTCTGTCTGATCCAAACTGAGTGGCAAAATTCGTGTTAAATTTCATTGTTGTGTTTTCATGGGTAGGATCTGAAGAGCACAGATCTTTAGGTGAGAAAATAAAGTTCTAGTATGTTTCCTGTACCTATCTCATTTTATTAACAATAACATGCATGCAATCCTGTGCCATGTTCTCTGGAATGACCCTGCTTGAACAGGGAGGTTGGACCACATGATCCGCTGTGGTCCCTCCCAATCTGTGATTTTGTCATTCTGCAGTACTGTGACACATAGGGCAAGAAAGCTTTCCTAGGTAAGGAAGTGCTTTTATTTGGTATTCCTGTCTCTGATGCACAATTTGCTTGTGCTAGAGAACTGTAAGCTTAATTTGGGATGCACTGAAGGAACTTGCCTCTCAGCTCTTTGGCCCAGCACCTCTCATCTTGGAAATTCTTTTGGATCATACCGAGAGTGCTATTAGAGGAAAGAGTATTGGTGTCTTTCACCACCTCAGTTCACCATCAAATGGATTTTCCATTGCTTGGAATTGGTGTTAGGCTCTATGTTGGCAGAGGCTGATGTAGTTTCAGAGCGAATGTTTCTTAGTAACTAATCCTTGCCACCTCCTTGAGATGTGATTTGCTGTATCTGACAGATGGGGAAGCACAGGAGCATGAGGTGATTTCAGAGCTGGGATTAGAGTGCTGATGTCCCAGGCTTCTGGTTCTATGCTCTGCACAACAAAACCAACCTTTCCTACCCATCTCCTGTTAATCTCTTGGGGCAAATTCCTATTGAATATTTTTGTTAAGGACAACAGGGGAACAATCCTGTTGTCCTAGTCAGCAGGGAAAGCGTTCTTTTAGTTCTGTGCTATTGTTCTGTGCTAACAGTTGGGAGAACTTCAGTAACTACATCAAACAGCCCATCCAGTGCAAGCCTTTCTTCTTATTTAGCTTAGTCTAAACTGACACCAAACTTTGAGACTTCCTCTCCTCCCACAGTGGAGAGCCGCTGGGATTTTTTATACCACACATGGTTTCCCTCCTACATTTTCCTCCCATGTCAGATATTCATACCCCCTTTAATAACCAGCAGGGGGATCATTACATTGAGCTACTGCCAAATGCATAATGACTGCTGCCTTTGCCTTACACAGTCACTGCACTACTGATATCCAATTCAGCATTGTAAAGTGCTTAGGGCTACCTTGGGGATGTGCTATATTAAACCCAACTATTCTAAATCCTATTTAATACAAAGAGATTGGTGGTGGGGGAGGGGGGGAGGGAGATTTAAAATTGTCATTAGTCACCTATTTTCAACAAGTAAAAATACCTGGTCACTTAGGGCCCAGTTCTGTCGCTCTTAAGTCATAAATAGACCCCCTGATTTTAGTATGGGGTGCATGGAGGTGAGCACTCTGCTTGCCACAGGGCGAGGCAGAATTGGGTCCCATAAAGCTGTGCCTGAGACAGTAAGTTTGCAAGAAGCTGATGGGGGTGAGCATGGCCATTTCTGAATTCCCCTTACAGATGTTTTACAGTGGAAACAGGAAAGCGGAAACATGCTTCATATCTGACTAAAAATAAAGGTACTCTTAAACTTGTAAAAGGCAACATTTTTATTTGAATGATATGACAGAGCTGCCACAGGAGTGTTACCTGCTATAAAGAAAGCTTAAGAATTATTACCTTTATTAGACCAGTGACACTGAGATTTAGCCATACATTTCTAACTTCTGTCCCTCTACAGAGACAATTTTCTTTTCTTAAATAAACTGTCATGCTAGTGTTAATATATTGTTGGCTCCCTCATACTCTGAGAATACTGCTGATATAAAACATGTATATGTTAGATTGGTAATAGTATCTTTAGTGTAGCTGACTAGAACAAATGTGTTTCCCTCATGGCTGTGCTAATGTGATAAAGGAAAATTGGCTGTTCATCAGCTTTTGGCTGGGTAAAGACAGTAGAGATGGAACCACATTCTTTTTTATGCATTAATACCACTGAGAACTTTTCACTAGTTATATTTCATGTGCAGGCATGTTGTGCAAAGATGTTGTAAAACATGAGATAATGCTACAAATAACAAAGTAGAAAAGCCTGTATCTTTTATGATGATAACAGTCAAACACCAAATGACAGTAACAGGCTGTAAAAAATGTGATGCAGAAAAAAATGCAATGTAACCACAATATATACGTATACTTAGGCTCTTGCAAATAGGGCATCAGATGTTTAGAGGGCTTTGAATTAAAATTAAATAAAAAACTGTTGTATTTAGGTCATTGATGTGTCAACACAAAAGATAATTTAAAATGGAGAGATGTATTTTGTGCGGTGAAACTCATATGCAATAACTTTTTGAACAAATCTCAAGGCTTAGTAATTATGATAATAGCCTTCAAATTTCCATCAGTGGAAGGGCAATAAATATTCCTGTCTAAATTTGGGAAATATTGACTGAATCTGGAAATGGCAATAAAGCTCAGCATGCATGTGTATGTTTGAAAGTACAGTTTAAGGAGGAAAAATTCATTTGTACAATTTGGTGTGAAACCAAAAAAAAAAAAGCCAAACAAACCCCTCCATCCTATTTCATGTTTTCTTTCTTAAAATGCTGATAGACTCATGTTGCCTAGGGCACTAATGTTGATCATCTGAGCTCAGATTTATAGATAATTGTGTCCGTTTATCTTGGTCTGAAATTTGAAAGACTTCATTGTCAGAGTAGTATTGTGTGTGCTTATATTGTGGTTTTCAAGCTGATCTTTTGTTAACTAGTAAATAAGTTCTGTCTTTCCTTTTTTTGCAACAAATTATTCTGGCATGTAAACCTTCTATGTCCTCACGTAGGTATTGTTCTTATGGAAGCAATAATTCCTGGTTTGTTTTGTTTTGATTAGTGTGACTATCAAGAGGGGCTGAAGTGCTCTGTTTTTATTGGCCTTGATAGACATTATTCACCAGGCATCCATATCTGCAAAATCAAAATAAAATTGATTTTTAAATTGATCTTTAAATTGGCAGCAACAAAATGGTGTTTCAAAATTTGAAAGCTACCAAGTTCTCATGTGAAAAAAGCTTTATTCAAGCTAAACATTGCTAGAACCCAAGTAATTTCATTTGTTTTGCAAATAAATCACTTTCTGAAATAAAAGTTTTAGATAAGTCCAACTTAGTTTCTGTAATTAACTTCATTAATGGGAACCTGACTATAGCCGCAATACTTCTGGCTTGGGCCTGGATTTTTTAAATAAGAGTATTGAATTTCATAAAATTGACACTCCCATATTATTAAAAACTTTTCCTAATTTTAGGTAACCTAAATCTAAGGATTTCTAATGCAAAAAAACCCCCCAACGTTGTAAAAGCTCAGCGTCTTGTGACTTTGTGGAGCTGGGAGAATGCCATGAAGTATTTCTATGAACGTTAGCTCAGATTTAAAATGAATTGGCAGGGAAGGGAGCACTTGCAGAAAACAGTACCCTGGGGTGCTGGCTGAGTGCATATTCCTAGCCAAGGGTTCCCTTGATGTAAAGGAATTACCCAGTGGGTGTAAAGCAGATGTAGGCAGTTCCTATACCGTTCCCTTCAGCCCTTGTAGAAAGAAACATACTGGGGTTAGGGAGGTGTTTTGGGGGGTGTTAGAGGCCTATGTTTGGTTATCCTGAGCATGGTGTACGGCCCCTTGAGGCCTGTTTGAAGTGATGTATGAGAAGAGCTGTGACAGCTGTAACATGTGCCCATGGCCCGAAGTGGTGATGAAGCTGTAACCAGCCTTGTACCTTGTGAAACATACCCATCCTTCTTTTCTGCTCTTCCCCTCCATCTCCACCAGATCCCTGTACTGTTGTTCCTTCTTTGATTTAACCCCTGTGGAAATGTTATACTCTCTGCATCTTGGTGGTGATCTAGTAATGGAAAAGAAGTAACTGCTTTCAGTAGGCACCAAAAATAAAGACACACAGCAAATAGCCTGAGAATGTTATCAGTTAATCAGTGATAGACAAAAAAATGTAGAGAAATAAAAGTGACTGCATGATAAAGCATGTTTGCCCCTTTACATTGATTCTATAGGTGCATCACAGCCGAATTAGTTTCTTCTTGAATGGCTGGGAAGATGATAACACAGCTTTTGATTCAAGGACTCTTATGGGAACAGTTGCAGATACTGATGCTGATGGTACTCTGCAAATTGGACAAAGCTTCACAGGTAAATCTAGTAGTACTTTAGTGGAATGCACTGGAATAGTCAAAATAGAATATGCATGATGTGGTTCAAAGAAGTGTGTGGGTAATTTTAAGTTACCTGTGTGCTGAGAAGTGATACGTTACTGCAGAAGGAAATTCTTATTGTACAATTAGCTTTCTCAAAAGTTTGGCTGGAAGATAGAATAAATTATGGTCATCTACCAAACATCTATGTGTTCCTGCATATAGGTAGGTTTTCCTACATTCTCTAAAACATGTATGTAAAGTGACTTATTCCACTAATTTCTGATCATAGTTTTTCTGAGTAAATGTAGGGAACTGTATCAGAATGGAATTGTGCGTGGCCACTAGACTATACGCCTCTTTCTGCAGAGTCAGGAACAGAGCTGAAGGTTTCTGGCTGTCTATGTTCTTCAGTTTTATCAATAATCATGTAAACCATGGCAGAATGAGAACATTTCAGCCTCTAGTAATGCCTGAGAGTTTTACTCTTCATCTGCATCTAGAGTTTTATGTGTACTATATCATGACATGATCATTGAAGAACAGTGGGGGATGTTCTGTTGCTGTTCAGAAATTCTTGGCTCTGCAGGTGTAAGAACACTGACTATTGCTTTTCAGGAACATGCAAAATTTGAAGTTAACTCCTAAATATATGTCACATAAACAGCTTTATTGTGGCTTTGGGCAAGAAAGTATTCCGTGCTCCATTTCTTAAAGCTTGTATTTGGAAATATATTTTGTTGTGGTTTTGATTCTGAATACTGGATAGCTAGTAATCATGTAAAAGAAAGAAATATTTTAAAATGCTTTTTATCTTTATTGTATAAATTGATAGGTACAGTTGTACCTACTGTATCTCTTCTCTAATTAGAGGTGGCACATGGACTGGCTCATTACTTCTGTCTAATGAGCCGATCCCTGTGCCACCTCTCTAATCAGAAAAGAGATAGGTACAAAATGTTCTTATAAAGTTATTATAAATCATTCTTTTTTATCAAAAAAATTAAGTCACTGCCCTCTATAGTTTTGTCCAGGTCCAAGATGGTTTCATTCAGGAGGGGTAATTGTGCAAGAGAGATTTCTGAGTGCTGAATTAAAGGTGCTCTCATGCAGTGCAGAGCTGCCTTCTGCTCCATAGATTATTTATAGTGTATTTTCTTAGGTTTAGAGCAATTTGTTGGAAGAATGCAAGATTTTCGATTTTACCCAGTGGCACTTACAAACAGGTAAAGAACTTTCATTTTTGTAACAAAGTAAGAGTGTGGTGAGAAGAAAGTGTAGATAACAATATGCTTATTTCCCAAAGTATAGTGCTTTTCAGATGTTGCCTTTAGATAATTGCCTATGACGATGTAGTTTCCTAAGCCTCATTTCAAAGATTACCTTTAATCTAAAAAATCTTGAGTTAAAATAAATTCAACAACTTAATGTTTTTTGCTTTCGAACTGTTGCTTAAGTAGGCTTGATGTGTGTAGTGGTGTATGTAGTATATATGTAGTGAAACAAAACACTGTAATAAATATGTGCTCTCCTTGTTATTGTTGTCCTTGCTACAACCTGACTTAGTATGTATTCTGCAGAGAGTAGATCCAGTTGCTAGATTTCAATGCTTATAAACTGTCTGGGTGTTATCTACTCATCATAATTCTGACATAATAGTGTGTGCTGATAAGCTTAGTCCTGGTGGATAAGACTTGCTAAGCTTCCTCCGAGCTCCGTGTAAACTGTAGGGGCAAGGAAGGGAGCACAGCAGACTAGTCCAGTTTTGACCACTCAAATACCAGTGGTGCAGATGAGGAGGACAGGCACTCCAGCTGATTGGCTTTGTGGCTGGAAGCTTGGCTCCCTATTGCTTTCCTCTGGTTTCACTTCCCCACAGTATCCATGTCAGGTATTCTTGGTGTACCCCTGCCCCGAGGTGCCATTGTCCCTTGCTCTCTAGATGAGATTGTCACCATAAGGCACCAATGACTTTGCTACCTCAGCCCACAGAGCTCTGGGCAATTGCTTTGACTTCCTCTGTTCCTGAGGCCAAATTACTGTTGCCACTGCAATTTCTGTTGCCCTCCAGCCTCCCTTCCTAGCACATTACAAAGAAATGTTACCTTTGTTATCCAGCTCATGCTGGATTAATCCAGTCAATTCAGGCTGGCCAGAAGTAGTCAGGTCCTATTTGTCTGCATGGTGCTTCTGGGGAGGCTGCACACAATGACACTAGGGACTGCAGACCTTCAGGCTACTTAATGATAGTCTTTCAGTAAGATGTAGAGCAGTTTCCTCAGAGCTCAGCTGTCTGCAGGACATTATGATGAACTGAGCTCCTGTGAATTGGAAGTATGAATGGGAATCTGAATTCGAAGTTTTATAAAAATCATGTTGGTTGTATTTCTCATAGCAATGCTTGTCAAATCTTTTGAACTACAGTTTAGGTCAGTGAAATGAATAAAGCTTAACAATTGAAAATTAAGGTATTTTACAGGCTGTTTTGACCTACTGATGTCTTTATAGGTTTGGTTTTATATCCACAAATAACTTGGTCCAAAGTGTTTGTCTGGGATAAACTGGGAAGGAAAGTCTTGCCTGCATACCAATTAATTTAAGGCTATGGCTATGTAAAACGTCCTGTAACTCCGGGTTCTGTGGAAGTTGTAGTGGCAGCTAGCAAGTATTTATTTGCTTAATAAGCACACAAAATTATGTTCTTACTGATAAAGTAGGAAAATGGGAAAAGTAACAAGGTTTAAATATAAAAATTCAGTATTTTCTAGACTCACAAAATCCTTCCTTTACACCTGAGGTGAGCAGATAAAGAACTGTCCATGTTATTCATATATATGCTTGCTTGCCTGCCTACCTACCTTTGTATCTATTTCAGTTGCTGATGTCAGAGGGAACTGAAGTATCTCAATGATTTGACATGACTAGGTTCATTGCAGTTAAAAAAGTGGGCATTTTTATTAAAATTAGTTAAAAGTGAAAATATTTCTATCCAGGTTTTCTAAGGTACAATATGATATTGTTCAAGCTGGTCTTTTCAGAGGATTTGAGTGCAAACATTGAACTTTACTGTGGTTATAGGCAGTGTATTGACACTATGGTGTGTTTAAGAACAGGATCCAGGCTGCTGATTGGAGTCAGACGTGATGTTGCAATAAAATGTTAAAGAGTTTTTCTCCTTGCATCAATGGCTGGATTCATCCTGTCTAACTTTAGACACCCCACCAAAGAAGTCATTTCCCTCAGGGCCCTGAGTCTGAAGAACTCCATGTGTGTGGAGCAATGAAAGCAGCTCCTGAGTGGTTCTTCACGGATATTTTCTGAAGGTACCTGCTGCTCTGCCACTGATTATGCAGAGACCCTGGGAGGAAGGCTTCATTCCTAGCTGATTGCCCCATTTTTATGAGTTTAAATCAGGAGTTTAGGGCTTATACTATAATCTAAACTGAATTTTGTTTAATCTATCAGCCTAGATGCACAGAGTGACATTTGTCCTTTTTGTCATGTATGTAATTACTACTCTTTGTGCTGTGACAGAGACATTTTGGAAGTATTCTCTGGAAAATTCCCTCATCTTCATACCCAGTCTGAGTGCCGCTGTCCTGGAAGTCATCCCCGGGTACACCCTTTGATACAGAGGTACTGCATCCCTAATGGTGCAGATGATACCACTAATGACAGGGTGCTGAGGCTGGATGCAGAAGCCCATCCTCTCTACTACATCAATGATAATGACATTGGGACCACCTGGATTTCATCTGTGTTTGCTAATACTGCAAGCCTGGATCGTGGTGTTTCAATCACAATAGATTTACAAAATGGACAGTATCAGGTAATGGGAAGATGACCTTTGCTGTTTACTGAATCAAAACTAAGAAAAGATTTTTGTAGATATTGCATTGCGATTTTGAGGAAATTCAAACCTTATGCTTTAAAATGTTATCCTTAGAGGACCAGGAAAAAAGTTTCCTTTATTGGCATATAACAGTGCAAAAGGCAACAGAATGCATTATGGTTCTTGGCATTCTCTTTCAATGTGCCTGTTGTAACAAGCAGTAATCTAGAATAGATATACAAGAGTAGATATCCTGTGAGAAGGCACCAATATTTAGAAACTGATTGTTGTCTTTTAACTCTGCTTTTGTAAGTTTCAACTTTAATTTCTTTTAAAACTTGAGGTGCTTGTTTCGTACCTGCTGGTAGAAAACTGACTGCAGACAAATGGAATTTAACATATCGAAAGCACACTGACATATTAGAGGGTGCTTCTGTTTGTAGATGTTCTGGAGGTGATCGATTAACCTCCCAAAGAATATGGAAGGAGGAAATGATAGGCAGGCATGGTTACTGAAGAGGCCCTATTGCACCTAGCACTCCACTAGGCTGTTGAAGAGTGTCAGGATGTCTTGGAAGGAGGGACATACCAGTAATGGGGCTGCATTCAGAACAGGGAATTCACCAAATTTCTGTGTATTCTTGCTGGCCTTTTCTTTTTTTTTTTTTAAATTAATGGTCAGAAGGGAAAGAATATGATGACAGGCTTTGGCTACATATGTAAAAATTAGTCCTTTAGTTAAAAGTGATTTCAAATGTGTGTGAAATTCTTGGCTTTTGCCTATTTGATACACACACTTCTGCTTAAGCAGTATGCTGAGGGAAGTGCTCTTTGAAACAGCACAGGTATTTGATGACATTCTGAGCTAGAAGTATGGAGAATTCTGAAAAAAGAAAAAAACTATGTTATCAGACAAGCAACTCATCAAATGTTTGGCAACATAAAGTTACAACTTTCATTTTTTACCTAAATATGTTGCTGTAACAAATCATGGACCTGACTGTATAGTGCATTTTCAAACAGTCTTCGAGAAAAAGTGAAGTTCTGATGCAACAGTTCAGTAGTTGTGTGATAGTGTCTGAGAGATCAAAGAGCTTGTTGAACAAAAAAGGTTCTCTTTGGCTTTAGTTGGGGATACGTGGGGTGAAGTATGGCTGCTTCTGTCTGTGAGTGGTAAAGCAGACTGTATAGTTACATAAAAAAGAAGTTTATATTCTCATTGTTTACAACTTAGCCATTAATATCAGTTCGTGAATTTATCTTCTTGTAGGTATTCTATATTATACTGCAGTTCTTTAGCCCACACCCTGAAGCAATAAGAATTGAAAGAAAAAAAAGAGATTATCTAAAATGGGAAGACTGGCAGTATTTTGCTAGAAATTGCAGTATTTTTGGAATGGAGAACAATGGATCTCTGGAAAAACCAGACTCTGTCAACTGTCTTCAGATGCATAGGTATGAGTGGGTATTATCTGCATAATACAGATACTTGAAACAGGTAACATCCTGACACAATTCATTTCTATGTCCCAGTGAGATAGAATCTTTTAATTTGGTACACTCATTTTTTATGGACTGCTGAATATATAAAAGATCCTAAACATGGCCTTTTGACTTAAGATTGCAAAAAAGTCTTCTGTCATTTTTATCAGATTTTAGTCATTTATGAGTGTGACACGATTGATTCCTCTGTTATTTTTGAGGTAGAGTTTTGAAATTTTACATCTTAGTGTTTTGATGGCTATTGTCAGTAGAATTACAGAACATTGAGAGGATTAGTGGAGGAAGGTACTGATATAACATTGTTTTAAACTGCCTAGTGAATGTGGAAGTCTACCTTCTGATCTCTGGGAGTGCAGCTTGTTCTGAAGCTTAGGAAAGAGGCCAAACTGAAGTACAAAAGCCAGTCATTTAACCCTGCTAGTGTTCATGCAACACATGTAAGAAATGGGTTGAAAATGGTATCTTGAAGCTTTCTCATATTTCTAAGCAAGAACCAATATAAAACCGTGGGAAGAGGGGCAAGAAGGACTACTATCTTTTAAAAATATGTTGCAAGCCCTTCTACTCTCAATTAATCATGGGAAAATTGAAGGCTATATAATATATAAATATTTCATAAATATAGTGTATAACATATATAATAGATAGTTAATATGTTATCATTTTACACACACATGGATGTATGTGCACACACACATGTATATAACTGAATCTATACCACTACATATATTCAAATGCATTATCTCTTGCCTGAGTTCAGATGCCGGTCAGTATTAGGCTTGTTTAGGACTTGGCTGGAAATCAGTGAGAAAATACGTTACCAGGTGCTGTAGGCATTGTGCTTTTTTGGTTTTGTTTTTTTTTTTTTTTTCCACTTTTGCTACCTTTCTAAGACTTTTCAAGTGTCAGCAGCTTTTTCTGTTCTCCAGGAGTTCAGAATTCTGAGGAGAGGAGCATAAGGTCATTTGAGTTACACCACTTTTCAGCAAAGGAATCTGAGCTTTATTGCCGATACTTGGAGCAGAGGGTAGATGAGAAGGGAAATATCTTAAGTAAGACAAATATTTGTGGATAAATAACCCAAGTGAGGAGTAATACCACTTTTCAGCCCAAAAATATGTATTTGTATAATTTTTAAAAAGAACTGAGGAGTTAAATATGAACTGTTTCCATAAATGTTTTCTAAGTAGCACAGTTTCTCCCCTTCAATTAAAATGTAAATGATGATAGGAAGTGATATGAATGAATAATTTTTGGGTACAGCTGATGTACAGAAAGCTTTAAATGATAAGACTTATACTGGTGAATAGTCTGTGTGCTCAAAGAGGAGTTACTGTGGAAACAATGCTCCAAATTTATGTCAGCAGTGTAGCAGAGTTCCCCGGAGGATTTTATTGTAAAACAAAACTTGTTTCTCTCTCTTTCTCTCATACCCACAAACTTGTAACTGCCAAGACATGTCCAGATTTTCTGTCCAGGAATTAGACACCAGTGTCCTTGTGTCCCAGTGGCCTATCCAGGATTCCCTTGGTTTACACAGAAGGCAAATGACCTTGGCTTTGAAATCCTTACCATAATTTGATAGTTCTTGTTTTGGTGATCAGATACTAGTACTGAATGGACTCTCTTTTTGTGTCCTTTAGGAAATGAAATTGATTAAGGTTTTTGTTTCTCCATCCTGTACCACCTATGTTAGTTAGGAGTTGCTCACTGGCCTTTATCTCCCTATCAGAAGCTTGAATCTTTGCTTAGTCTGAATATTGGCTGACCCTTATTTTAGAATCTCCTTTGTTTTCTGGGTTTCCTGAGAAACTGCATGTAGATGCCCTAAAATCTTGATGACCTGCTTATCTAGTTGCCATCAGCCTTACAGTGTTTCTGCTATTCCTTCTGATGCTTCCATACCAACATGGTGTTGTTTATCTGCCATTTGTCCCTGTCTAAACATTTCCATTACAGTTCTATACACCATGGAAGAAAAATTCTTTATTTAGTTTTCTGTGGAGGGGAAGAGAAGACAGTATCACCCAGAGAAACATACAGATATATTCCACTGAGATTTTTGTGAAGCACTGACCTGGATTAGGAGCACAGGAAATTCAAAGATCCTTCATGAAGACAGAAGAGCATGTCTCAGCAGACCTAGCCTAACTGGAAATCTCATATTTCAAAAACTGACATATTTTGAAGTGACATTTTTTGAATGTTGCATGTCAGGTGCCAGGTGATAATGTGGGATACCTATTTTTAATGATCCCATGTAGGTGCGCAAATAAGCAGACATCCTTCTCTCTTCCGGAGGCTAAACTGTACCTAGTACATGGACCAACATGACATGATTCATACCAAATTGTGCAAATGTGCAGTTTGTATCTACTTGTTTACTCAGCTTTACTTGAGTTCTCAGGACTGTCCTTCCCCTTCCTGGGCTTAAATACGCAGCTCTATTCTCAATCTTTCTGCTTTCCATTAAATTATCTTGCACTTCACTTGCTGGAGGGTGGCATGTGTTTCTAACTCTGCTCACTCATCAAGTGAGATGATATGGTCCCGTGACTCTGGAATTCAAAATATAACAATTGTTTCTGTATGGTTTTTCTATGTGTTTAGCAGGTATATTACTAACAATGTGAGCCTATTAATTATTGTGTTAGTCACCTGAGTGATTTCCTTATGTGATTCAAGCCTAATTCATGTTTCCCAAGGACAGTGTGTTAAACTTTTTGAAAACGTGTGCAGATGACACTGTATCAGTCACACTTTAATCATATTTTGAAGTTGCCTGCTAAAGGCTTTACTTGTAATTGGAAACTTTAGGCTTGGAGAGGAGTGTGGTCGTTTAGGACAAAACAGACATATAGAGGACATTTCCCCTTCTTGAATTCTGGTGACTGGGAGTCCACTGAGATAAGAATTTTTACGCAGAAAGCACAAAACCACCATGTACAGTTGAGACCCTCTCTGAGAAACAGGATCATAATCTGTAAAATATGTAATATTTTGAGTTTAATTTGTTTTCCTCTCTATTTAAACAGCTTTACACCGTATTCTCGCGGTAACCTAACTTTCAGTGTTCTTACCCCGGAACCAAATCACCGACCTGGTTACAATGACTTTTATAATACTCCATCTCTACAAGAATTTGTAAAAGCTACACAAGTGAGGATTCACCTCCGTGGCCAGTATCACACTAGTGAACCTTGGGTAAATTTTAGGCATAGATACTATGGAGTTAATGAAGTTACAGTCAGTGGAAGGTAAGTTTTACACGATTCTTCCCACATCCAGCACTGCCTCTGAGTGTTACAGCTGTTCACAGCTTGTAAGGAGCTGCCTAACATTTGATCAACTTGTTTTGCTTTTACATGTATGATTGAGAAAGGAATTTGGTCTGAAGTAGTGTGTCCAGTTGGAAATGACTGGTGTACTGTTTTTTAAAAACGTTTGCTCACATGTTATTTTACAATTAATTGTACTTATTACACAAATCTATCAAAAGCAATCCATTCCTTGGAATTACCAATGCCTCTAAGCAAAGGCTTGTGATTGAAACAATGGCTTATGCTTTACTTCAGTAACTCTTCCAAGCTATAGATTCCCAGACATGGCAATTTTAACAGTCAATGCAGAGCTCGTTCTTCATTTTAGTTGGAGTTTTCCTTTCAAAATTGGGTAGCTGTCAGTAAAACTGTTGTATTATCTGTGACTGACAGCTTTATTGTATATGATAAGTGTGCTGTCTTGTGAAAGGACTAATTATGCGCTGTAAATAATATGCAAATTTGGCAATGAAATAGTTTCCAAGAAGCATATGGTGTGGATTTGTATTATTATTCCTGAAATTATTTTGGTAGTTTTCATTTTGAGAGAAAGCACCCTGTTAGAAGTCATGTTTACCTTAAAATTTTCTATGTTATTAATATTTTTTGATTTTTGATTTAGATGTATTATGATAATGCATTTACTAAAAGAGCTTTATCTCGGTGACAGTGTAACAGTAAAATAATTTCAGCTGTGGTTTGCAAAGCTATGCCATGCCTCCAGAAGAGCAGCCCTTTAGGTAGAGTGGTATGTTTTTTGACTAATAATTAAGACTCTATACAGATTTTATCTTAGTAAGAAATTAGATAAAATGGGTTAAACTGCAAAATTATTCATGATATGGTTAAGATTTCTTGAAAAACTAGAGCTGCACTGGAAGTCTTAATATTGATGAATAATTGTAATTTATTTAATAAAATTTTACGTATTAATGTTACATACTGAAATACAGTTTTCATTACATATATAAGGCAAGAGTAGCTCTACTACATGCTTGTTGTTATTTTCTTGAAAAGCAATTGTTGATGCTTAAAAATATATTGAGTGAAGTAGTCTTTTGTAGTTTACTTCACCTAAGAACATTCTCTTTGGTGACATTTGTTTGTTCGTAATAAAGAACCAGACTATGTAATACACAAAACTGACTTTGTGACTATGTAATATACTGTTGGACAGATGTGTTTCCATGTTTTAACTTTTTACACTACCTATTGTTCAGGTGTAACTGCCATGGCCATGCTGATGATTGTGACACAGCTATGAAACCATACAGGTGCCTATGTGTCAAGGAAAGCCATACAGAAGGAAATAATGTGAGTCTCTCCTTTGTGTATCTATGAACAGCCTCAACACTGAGATTTTAGTCCTGGGAAGGAGTGTGTATATGTGTGTGTAGTCCTGTCTTTTATAGGGAAGCTTTCTGTAGTGGATTTGTATCAATTAAGGAAAAAAATATGTTCCGCTCTCCACCCTCACCAAAAGCCGTTCCACCACAGACCATCAGGAGTGTTGTGTTCAGGGATTTGATTTCTTGTTAGAGATTGTGCCACTTTTAAACATTAGATGCAAATCTGAGATTGGACTGTGAGCATCTACTAAATTGTCTCTGCCTACTGTAGCAACTAGCAAGAGTCTGTAGCATGAAGGTACTACTCCATAGGAGTTTTAGTCTGCTCCTATGGACTCCAGACCCATTCAGTAGGTGGAATGCAGTAGGCAAGGTCCTGGAGTTCAGCTTCCAATTTAGTTTCATTTGAAAAGAAACAGTTCAAGTGGTCCATAATGCAATCCAAAGCACCATAAATGCAAAATTATAATTTTCTTTTTTTTCTAACAGTTTTATAATTCTTGGCCATGGAAGAAGCAAAATGGGGTTGATTACTCTAAGTCATGGTATTGTAGATAAATACATAGAGGAGAGCTCAGAATAATAGTACCACTTTGCACTTATTTCATGCAGCCTTTGGCTTTTTTGGAAGCTGTTCACATACAACTTAACAAAAGCAGAACTATGATGTGTGAGTAAAAAAAACTTGCTCAAAGAGAAGATTCCCTAGATTAATTATTTATCTCAAAAAAAAAAAAAAGGAAAAGAAGTTGAGGTTAAGAAAGAATGAGCTACATCAAAGGAATGAATCCCTCAGTCTCACTGAATGTTAGATTTCCTTTGTGAGTACAGGTTGTATTCCTTGCTACATATATGCTTTTTGGAAATAGCCTTTCTAAAAATTAAGGAGACATTATGTGGAATAGCAACAGCAGTAGCAAAGGAGAGACTAATCACACATCAAAAAACCCCCAAGCAGTCTGTGCTTGCTGGAGCAGAGTGAGGAGAGGTAACCTCAGAGCATTTGATACAGTGCTTATGATCATGTGAAAGATCTTTGTAAAATTTCATAGGGAATCTAAGTTTTCACTTCTTAAGCAGAAGTGTAGGATCTACAGTCTAAATGGGACTTGAACAGGAGTTTCAAGTTTTTAGATGGGTCAAATTAGAAAAAAAAATTCAAGCTGACAGTGTCCCTTTAATTAGAACACACATTGTGAAATGTTACTTTGTAAGGATTAATTATAAATATTTAATAAGATCTGGAAGTTCACCAAGCAGTCTTGCAAGACTTACGCTACTTTGTGAAAACAAACCAAATACATTTTAATGATGTATCTGCCTTATCAGATATTTCCTGTCAGTGTTAATAGGTTGTTCCACTGAGTGTCACATCTTTGATTTGGCATATATGCATTGTAACTATAATTGAAGTGCTTGAATTAACGGTATTAATTCAGAGTACAGTAAAGGATGTTGTTAAATTATTTTTCTCATTCTTTAATAACCATGTCAGTATCTATTAAATATGAAATAAAATAGCAGTAGTAATAAAATAGGATTAGTATTTGGAAATATATCACAAAAAACTTTGAATTTTACCAAAGATTTCCATGGAATCCAAACAGCTTAAATATCTTGATTTTTTTTTTTTTTCTGTAAGGCTAGGACTTAAAAGCAAAACCAAAATCCATCCTCGTTTTTGACTATCATTGGCAATGGTAAAACTGTCTTATAGATTTACACCTGTTTCTTTGGCTCCCACCCCAGTGAATTAGGAATTGTAAAAGTAAGTTTATTTATTTATATATTTTTTTTTGTTTAAGGAAGCATTTGATGAAGCAAGTTTCCAAATATAACTTTTTTGGTAGAGAAAAGGAAAATATTTTTGAGAAGAAATAGCAATATCAGCAAGCAGTCTTCTTTTAACGTTAGTTCTATGCTAGCAGTGAGTAAGTCAACAGAACTGAGGAGCTATAAGAAAGTTTTTTACTTTCGGGTGGGTTTTTTCAATATCTTGGACCAGAAATTAGAGATCCTTGAAAATCTTTTTACATATGGCAGAGTATGTCCTTGTCACATTTACATTTAATACAGCTAAAATTACTGTCTTCAATTTATCTGGCATATACATCTGGCTAGCTGTTGTGCAGCAAAACAATACCAGAAATGAAAAATTTGTGTGGCTATTACAAATAGAAATCTTAGTTTAGGTGTTTGCATCACTATGTTATGAAATTTAACATACCAAATGGAATTGTTTTCTTCCTGACTTCCATTTTGGTGAAGAATGATGATGAAATACATTGCCATGAAATCTGAGATGATGGGAAGAAGAGGTTGCTTAAGAAGGATTTGCAGATATTGAGAAGGCCAGATTATGGAAAAAGAGGACATTAATCCTCACAAAGCTTGTCTCTCATTTTATGAAAAAAATGTTTAGCTTCTTCATTTACAAATTATTCTGTAAATGCCTTGGGTCCAGCTTTGGGAAATAGCTCTGCCTTTTACAAATGGAAACTGAGGGACCAAGAGTGGAGTCCAGATTTTGATAACATTTATATGCAAAGATTAATTTGTAAACTTGAGTAAAAATATGTTCAAAAACTTTCCAAGCTGTCACATGAAAAGCTGGAAACAGCCCATGAAGGAACAAGACAGTCAAGCAAGGTTAACCTTACACTGCTACCTCAGAGCCTCTTTTAAATCAGTCATATAGAACTTAATTGAGAAAGGTAATGGCAAAATGTACAGGAATAATTATAGAAATCATAATAGAAAATAGAATTTAAAATAAATAAAGCAACTCTGATAAATGCTTGAGAAGATATGAATGGAAATGAGGGATTGACTGGATGCAGTAAAGGCTTCAGGTCTTCAGAGTTTTCCATGCAAATAATGTTCTTAAACATTTGAGGTCTGAAAACTGGATATGGCATACGTTGATTTATCAAGAATTGAATAAATAAGACTTTTTATGTTGTTACAGAAGGAATCTATGTAAACCTTAGTTAAAGGTCAATCTATATCGTGTTAGATGTTGGAATTAATCATGAATAGTACATGAGGCACTGTAAATATTAACTACATTACACTCAATAAAAAAGAGTTCTTGCTTGCAGAAGTAAGCAAGCCAGCAAAAAACGCACTTTTTGGTACTTTTTGGTACTTTCATTTCTATTCTGTCTTCCTTGGTCCTTTGGAGTCATTTCTATTCTGTCTTCCTTGGTCCCTTGGCGTCACTTAGAATGTTCTAATTCTGGTGGGTTTTTTTTTTCCTTCCCCTAGTAAAACCTGGCTTTTAAGTTTAAAGGCTCTTTGATCACTGGGGAGTTCACAAGAGACAAAGATAGTTCACATGTAGTCTTGGTAGATATTCAAATGCTGTAGTGAGGGTGCTGGTGAAAGCCATGAGGAAATTAAGACTGTCTTTAGAGCAGTCTATGCCGAAATAGATATTCCCTAGAAGCTGTATTTATTTGGCTAAGGAAATGAAATGGAGTAAAAGTGTAGTGGTTGGATACAGAAGAGGATCTGGTAGGAAGGAAAAAATTGTATATGATTAGCTACCCCATTACAGTCAACACTTACAGGGCAGCATAAATGCGGGTGCTGAATCTAATGGAGCTTTTCAAAGACAAGTCAGCATTTCAAAATGCCTGAGAAGGTGGCATTCTAACCTTGGTGTCACTTTATCAGATTTTTAAATAGTATACTTTTGATAATGTGTATTCCAGAAGCATATTTATAATATAAGTATTTTAGGTGTGTGTATACACTGTTTATTGCAATTGAGCTTTGATGAGTGTGGGCTGCAAACTCCTACATAGGTAACAAAAAGAAAAAAATGAATTAATTGCACATAAAATAATATAGATATAAAAAAGGATGCCACCGAGAGGCAAGCAGCAGGATATTTAAAAAGTGTTGGAGTAGAAGGTTCTAGTTAATCATGACTTATTGCAAGTTCTAAAATATTGTTACTGTTGCCTTCTGAAGTATTTCTTTGGATATTTGTTGGCTATTTCTTCAGAGGCACTGTCTTTAGAATTCTTAGGGCCTAAAAATGAACTTGGTACATAAAGGCTTAGGCTGAAGTCACTGGTGATCTTTCTGTAAGTATGCTGGGTTCAGGAACCTTGAAGTTAAATTTTTAATAACAATTTTAGTAAAAAAAAATGTTGAATTCCTTATTGGAAATCAGTTTTTAATCGTAGTTTTAGACTAATGAATTGGGCCAAGTTAAGCTTGGTATTTTGGCCACCTGGCTCTGTGTGATGTTTTCTCAGAAAACTGTTTTCACAGAAGGTGAGTATTTCAGATACTGTATATCAAGGAGGCATGTTTGTTATTGGCCATAGGGAAAACCATGTATTTAACATGTTTTCTGAAGGGCCTAGATGTAACTGAGAATAAGGACATTGCATGTTTCTGGGTTTTACAGTTACAGAGAAAGGTTGGTTTTGTTAAGAATTATCATCCTTTGTAAATCTACTGCTAGACTTTGTCAAGTGCTTTTTGGAAATGTACCTATCCATTTTGCATGTGGTAGCCGAGAACCAAACCCCAAATCTCTCGATTTTCACATCTCAACTGCTATGCTTTGGATAAATGCAGAGTTTAGATTTGGTGAATGAAGGCCTGAAGGTGGCCTGAGGCCATGTATGTCATCATGCTACAGAAAGTTAAAGTTCAGCCCTGGAGGTCTGGAAGTTAAATGTAGTTCTTAACCTAATAAAGGTGTGACAAATAGCAGGGTGAGGTGTGGCTCCGGTGCCCATTTTTATTGCATGCAGGTGTGACAGCTGCTAGAAAAACAAATGTTTCACACTCATTGCCAGCTTCTGAATTGACTGCCTTTTTGCCAAGACTTTTAAAAAGAGGTTGTAGATGGGGGGAGTCAATGGCTTCTCCCAGGTAACCCAGGTAACAAGTGATAGAACAAGAGGGAATAACCACAAGTTGCAGTAGAAAAGGTTTAGATGGATATTAGGAAAAATTTCTTCTCTGAAAGGGTTGTCAGTGATTGGAACAGGCTACCCAGGGAAAGTGATGGAATCACTGTCCCTGGAAGTGTTTGACAGTGTGTAGATGTGGCTTAGTGGTGAACCTGGCAGTGTTAGGTTAATAGTTGAACTTGATGATCTTAAAGGTATTTTCCAAACTTATAATTCTATGATTCTTAAAAGTTTTGTCGAAGTTTTAAAAGTCACAGAACAAGAGGTGTTTCAAAGAGGCTCCTTGCTATGTAATCAGATGCCATCTTTTTCTCTCTTACTCCTTCGTGCTTGTGTGTCATTTAACAATAGGTGCAAGCACAGGTGTGCGTAAGTAACTGATCCAAGATTAAATCTGAAATGAGATGATGAATGCTTTCAGCTGCCGTGTGGCTGGCCATGCACAAATGGAAACTCAGGGCTGGCAGGTTGGTAGCTATTCCTGCGCTGTTTTCCTTTCAAGGAGGACATATTTCCATAGACATGCTGGGAGGAGGGAGCTGCATGAGCTGGATAGCTTGGCTGGTAGCTTGTTTCTTTGTTGTGCTTCCCAAGTTGTGCCACGTCTGAATGAACCCTCCTATCTCATGTTATTGGGTGCTGTGTGATGCTGATTTTTCTCAATGTGGAGAGAGAGGGGAGATGGATGTAAATGAGGGAAGGACTTGAATATTCAAGTTTGAGCTCTGTAACTTGTGAAGACTTATAGTCAAGGTGTTGCCCTTAGTGCACTTAAAGTGAGATAATCACAATCAGGCAGTGATTACTCTGATAAGCAAAGGCCAGAGTTCAAGGTCACAGTGAAACTGTGCTAATGTTCATCCTGAAAACTCCTTTTTTCTCTCACTGGGGTGATATTGTGTGTTTTTGTTGTTCTGAACAGATTAAAAAAAGGTGCTATGGTTATTGCTGTCTTATTGCTTTTTATTTTGTGTATTAAAACTAAATTTCAACAGATAAATTTTTCTGCTTTCATTTTCTCTCCCAAGTGGCTTTTGTTATAATTTGTGACTGGTCTGCAATTCTTGGAGTATATTAAGCTTATGGTTTTTAATGCAGTTTATTTTACACACAGCTGATGCTTTCCCAGCACCAGCTGTAAGTGAAACAGTTTAGAAACTTCAATACAGTTTCCTAGTTTTCAGTGTATAGGTGATATAGACACATTAATAAGTAACAAATAATTATAACAGTGCTTGGAATAACAGCCATGAAGACAGATGAGCATGCTTCTCAAACTTAAGAAAGAAGTTACCCAAAAAAAAAAAAGCTGCCCAAATACTTAGCAGAAGCAACTTATTTTGAAGCATTTAAATTCCTTCTGAAAGACAGAAATTATGATTGCAGTATATTTTGTTTGTTTCACTCTCAAGGTCAAATGATAGTAGTACAAACTACAGTTACTGCAATGTTAGAAACTACAAGAACAGACATTGTTTAAAATGCATGCAAATGGATGGATTAGGTGAATGTCTTCTGTGCCATAAACACAGCAAGCACCATTTGGCATCTTTAAAGGTTTAAGTAAATCTGAATCTCAGGACATTAGCCTGTGCTGAAATATCTAAATTCTTAAAATTTTGTTCTTCTGCCCACCTTCATTGGTTTTACTCTGTTTTTAAAGTTACTTAAAAAGGTTAAAATAATAATTAAAATGTTGGGTTTGTTATTTCCCTTTCTGCTTCCTCACTTTTTGTCTAAACCCAATATTATTAATATTTAAATTTGGGAAAACACATAGAAAAAAATATGAACATAGAGACTCTAATAGTAAACTTGTGAGATAAAGAAACATTCATGTCTAAGAAGCAGCATTTTCTTTTATTTCTGATTTATTTCAGTGTGATCGCTGTTTGCCATTGTACAATGACAAGCCTTTTCGTCCAGGTGACCAAGTTCATGCCTATAATTGCAAACCATGTCAGTGTTACAGCCATGCAGAAAGCTGCCACTATGACTTAGCAATGGATCCTTTTCCTCAGGAACACCACCGAGGCGGTGGCGGAGTGTGTGATAACTGTCAGCACAACACAGCTGGTAAGTCAAAGAGAATGGACTGTTTATTTTACAGTTCCTTTTTGACTAAGTCTTGTGTCAGCTGAAATTAGTAATGCTCCATGGCTGACAGTCTAATAAATTCTCATGTATATGTATTTTTAAACCATTCAGATAGTCAAGTAACAACAGTGGTGTCAGTTCTTAAGCCATGGGAGAATACTGTAAAATTTAATCCAATCTTATATAAAAACTTTCATGCAAAACACATTCTAATAAATAATTAAAACATATAGTTTCAAAGCTATTCCCATTACATGTGCTAGGGCATTTAAATCCAAAGTATAATCTTACTGGACCAGTTGAACAGGCAACATCTGAAAAGGTTGTCAAATTTTGCTCTAATATCAGTTTCTTGCTTATTGAATAAAGGTTTTTGTTCAATGTAGGTAGTATATTTGAATACTTTTCAAAAAAAATTCTATTTCAGTTTTCTTGGCTTTTTCTAGTAAAGAGAAAAAAGAAAAGTTTCAGGTTCAATTTTTCCAAAAAAAAATGTATAGGCATTTGCATAGCACAGCTTTTATATAAGTGTGGTATTATATAACAGATGGAAGTTTAATGGAGTAAAACATAGTTTGTAACAGGTTCATTGTTTCATATGCTCTGGATCACTAAATTGGCAGGTAGAGATGAAAGGTGCATTAAAATGGACGTCCTGAAAATTATAGAATTCTCTCAAAGGAATAGTCTTTAATTTTGAATTATACAGCTAATTTTAATGAATTGGAAGCCATAATGCATAACCTTTCTTTCATGCAGGAAGGAACTGTGAGCTGTGCAAGGATTTCCATTACAGACAAGCAGGTGCAGATCTTTCAGCCATCGATGTTTGCAAACCCTGCGACTGTTACGCAACAGGCACCAAAAATAAGAGCCTCCTGTGTGATAATGTAAGTAGCCTCAATAGAGAAAAAGGAGAAAACGTTTCAATCAGCTGGGTAGAGAGCCATAAGATTTTACAAAGTGTATTCAGATGGTAACTAGTCTATAAAAAAAAAACGCTAAAGTTCAGCCTTTTCAAAATGATAATTGACTTATATCAGACATTTGAAAGCTGAGAAAACAGAGGAATTTGAGATGTACTGCTGAAGAGTTACTCATCTAGATCAGCAACAGACATAAAAGATGCTGTATGAATAGTAGTTTTGGGATGCTGCCTCTGCACTCAGTGATGTTAAAACATCTAGGTTTTGAGTGTTTTTGAAGGTCTTGATACTGTCTTAAAGTTACTAAAAGGTTTTGAAAATTCAGGCAATAAGCTGAGCCTGAAATTGAACTAAAATTAAGCTACTTTCCCCTATAATAAGACAAGGATTGATCTCCCTTTTAATTTATAAAGTCCATTAAAAATAAAAGAAACCCACAAAGTGATGCTGAAAAGAGAACACGGTCAGCTATGCTTTTTAAGTCAATGGACCTCATTGACATGCAAGCTGTCTAGTCCAATAATCTATCTGTAACTTTTAAAACATGCATGTTAGGAAAAAAGCAGGGAAAGTGATTAAAATCTGGAACGTATACTAAAGATATATTGTGGTTTGTGTTCTATTCACATATGTCCTGTCCATTGCCAAAATCTAAATTTTGTTAGGAGTAGTGAAGAAATAATTGCTTTGCAATTTATTTTAAAGGTAGAACTTATTCTACAGGTAAATGTGATAGAACTTCTTCAGCTTGTTGCCACTTTTCCTCTCTCTTCTTTTTTCAAGACTTCTATTCGTAAAGTAATCTCTAGCTTTTTTAATCATATGTCTCTTGTCACTGCATTTTATTTAACAGTGAACTCTTGTGGATCCTGTCGTATTTTCATCCTCAGTTCTACAGTGGTACAGATACATGCCCAGTTTGGCTCAGTGTACCTCACAGGACTCATGCATTGGTACATATTCTGTGTGACATGCAAATTTATCACAATATGTTTTTTAAAATAGTCCACTGTATTACAAAGAGAAATTATTTTATAGTTTTCAGCCTTCTGAAGTAACACACTCTGCCAGTAACACAGAAGTGGAACAAAAAGTGCTTGCAAAACACAAGTATCAATGTTAGGGCTATTTTTCAAGACACAGGAGGAATGAAAGCAAATGTTAATTTATGTATCCAGGCTTTGTGGTGGAATGTTAACCTAAATCAGCCCTAACTGTGATTAATAATCAGAGGAACAGTAGTTTACAGAAATCAGTGCTTTATACTTAAATATACAAGAATGCTGATGATGCTTGACTGTGAAAGTATGGATGGGGAGATAAAATGGGAAAAATGGGGGAGACTGTATTGCTCAATAAAGCATCAATTGCTGCAGTAGAAGCAGAGCAGGGAGAAATGACTGAAAGGCATTAAAGAATAGATTAATAAGGCTGGGGACTAAAGGCTGAAATGAATTACATGAAATAGGAAGGCATCATTGGAGGAAGTGTTTCCAAATTTGACCTGTGGAAGATGGAATCATAAGGAATAAGGACCCTACTCATGAAAATTAATTGTCACATCACACTGATAATTTTCAAGGAAATTTGCCAAAAATGGGGCAGAATACACTTTTACTGCATAACTCATCACTTTCTTCAGATCATCAACATTTTTTTCTTTTTGCAGAGTGCCACTTTAGTCACTAAGTTCCAAGAGGTACAGAGTTCCAAAATTAATCCTTTGAATCACAAAATAATCTGTTGAATCACACAGAAAGAGCATTTACTCATCAAATGAGGTATTATTCATGCTGATAGTTTGCAAGATGTGTAGAAGTGCTTGCTGTAATACAGTTGCTCCATCTCAATTCTTTGGACTGATCATGAAGACTTTTATGCCTCTTCTATTCACCTTTGGCACTCTACCCTTGGTGAGAAATGCATGTAGGTATGGAGCATTTCTCCCTTGCAGCATTTCTCTGTTCTCATACATCTGAAGAGCAGATCTACCTACAGATCACTGTGTAAGCTCATTTCTATTTTTAAGTTCAAACTTCAAAATTGTGACTTTATGGCTTACAGTAACAAGTGGGATTTTTGAAGAGTTGTGTAGCAATGCATCCACGAGCAATTCGTTAGGTGTTTTTGCAGAGTGAGGTTTTCCTTTGAGACTGGTGAGTGCAAGAGAGAATTGCTACAGCCTGATAAAATCTGTCCATTTCTGTGCTGCTTATTGATGTTTAATCATTCTAGAAAAGATGGTTATTTCCTCTTTGTGAGCATTTGTCATGAAATATTTCAAACAATCAGGAAGTCCAGATGAACTATTTGAGGTGCTTGAGTTTTATAAGAGTGAAATAAGAATTGGCTGTCTTCTTCCTTTCTCCCTAACCATTCACACATGAGGAAGTTCTACCAGAATACTGCTGATGTGATTGTTCTTGCTCTAGTTGGAGATTAATTTCTTCTGGCTCTCATACCAAAATCCTTTACTCATTTTCCTGTGCTGCTTTTTACCTGGACTGCTCTACAAATGCTTACATATTCTATCAGGCATGGCAGTTTGTAGTCTTTTCATGATTCTATTGTAGTAAGCCATTTATAATGCTGGGGAAAAAGAGCACTCATTTCCTGGGCATTTGTTTTTAGGCAAACCTGAAAGTGCTGCTATTGCCTTTACCTAGTTTTTGGAAGTAACATCCTGGTCTCAGTGAATTTAGTCATCTTTCTTTACTCAACTTTTGCTGATTTTAAAAAACTTACTCTTAACATCCAAATAAATATGTATCATGTACTTGTTGTGAGGAAGCTGTATTTTATTGCAGAGGATATTGTTCAGAGCTGCAAAGACTTAATAGCCTTCTGTCAAAGTGGCAGCTGTATTGTCTCATCTTGCAAGAAAACTCTTTCTAAGGCAAGAAAATGAACAAAATGTTAGTTACTGTTTTCTCTGAAGAGTCGCATGAAAGCAGAGTCCAGTGCTACCAAGTAATCATCTGAACAGACTTCAGATTTCACCTTTCTGCACACTCCCTAAATACTGTTTTTTAAAAATTATATATGCATATACACAAAATGAAAATAGTATCTCTATTTCTGTTTTCACTTCTAAGTTAATTCTTCTATCTAAAATTAGAATGAGCATTCCCATTTTCATTTTTCCATCTACACTGTTTCCAGCCCGTTTGTTGTGATTGACAATAAATAAATAAGTGGAATGTGTGTTGCAAGGGGAAGAACATAGGTTAAAGCAGTTAATTAAGGGGATTTCAGTCAACAGATATACCAAAGAGAATAAGGAATGTAAAGGATGCAAATGTGTCAATGAAAAATATTGTGCATAGTGGAGTCCATAAAAAATCAAGTTATTAAACACTGGATGTATTCTGAATCCTGGATTTCCCTTAATGGAAGGCCTTTAACCTTATTGCTAAAATGAGGGAAAATGAGCTTTTTTTTATGTTTAATAATCCTATAGCTTTATTTCTGATGGATTTTGTAAAGTGGAAGTGCTGGTTTTCTGTGAGAATTTATTTGTTGGATTTGGTCCACTCCCACCCCTTGGATTGTTGCGGACAGAGGGTAAATGCCTCATTTTACATTTTGAGCAAAAGTAGTAGAAATCTACTGACTTTTGAAAGTCATCATACGTGATGACAAGAAGAGATATCAGGGGAGTGCAAAGGAACTTCATTATTGCTGCTTATTCAATTTTCAGTTCCCAAAGCTGACATCCCGAGAATACTCTTAGGTATTTGGTGTCAGACCATTAACCTATGTGTGTGAGCCAGCACACCGTACCGTTCTCATTTCCTAAACTGAAGAAAAGGAAAAGAAAATAAAAGTCCTCGACCTCCTTGCTCCCCCTTCCTGAGACTGCAGACAGCTGCATGCTGGGGTCCTTGCCAGATTCGCGTCAAGTAAGAAGATAGTGAGAAATATATGATTAGCATTTATATCAAAAAGGCAGAATGTTGAAACCGGTATCAACCGGTGCAAAACTGGTGATGGCAGGATGAACAGAAAGAATTTCATGCCCTGAGTCTTGAAATGCCCTAAAACTTGCATTGGGTCAAGGGAAGGTGCTTCTGCTGTGGTAGAGAGTAAATAATTGAAATTAGTAATGACATGGCCAATTATAAAAGGTTTTTTTTTTTGTCAGGTGTTTTGGGCTTTAAAACCAGAAGTTAACTTTGGAAAAAGAAACTTCAAGTGTCAGCTTTGTTTGTTTTATTCCATAAGATCAAGTCTCATATCACATTTATTGTCCAGAATTGGAGAGACTTTCTGATTATGTTTTTTGACAGTATGTTGCTTCTATTACAGACACCAGAGAATAGCAATTTGAAACTATGGGCATATCCGAGGGGAAGAAGTTGATTTTAACTTTCAGGAAGGCTTAGGCAAATGGTTTTTTCAGCAAATTGCATTTTATACTGTAAGAATACATATGGCCAACAAGAGCTTAAGTAGTCAAAAGTTACATTTCTGATACTATGGTATGTATGTGTTGAATATCTGCTAGGTGAGTGCTATGGCTAAACAGTTTTCTGCACTACAAGCAACGATGAAGACAATTCTTTGGAATATGTCACCCCTTCTCCTGGCTGCTTAAATCACTTGTTAAGTCCTCATATCAGTTTAGTAACAGGACATTGAAAGAGTTTCTGAATAGGCTTCACCTTAAATTTGTCATTCTAGATGTGATGTGTTAGATTAAACTGTCCCCCAATTAATGAGTGGTATCACTAGAGTCTAAAGCAGGTGAACTGCTCAGTATATCTAAAATTCAGAAGCCTTGAGGAGTTAGATTCCTGATTAAGGGTAATGAGGCTGCAGCTGTGGTTTGTGCAGGAGAAGGTTGCTGGCATACCTTTTGTAACTGTTTACATTCAAGGATATGGGAATAATGTGTATTTCATATGTGAATTATAAATGACGGAAGGGATACATGTGAACTCAGCATCAGTGATTTTTTTGTATCAAATAAGAATTGTAATTATTAGGTCCCAAGACACACCACCACTTGGTAGTAATCCTTGGCCAGGTTCATTTTCAGAGTGAACAATACAGACAGATACTTTCCATCAGTGATTTAATACCAAGCTGGTCATGTTAATACACAGGCGGTTTCTGTCACTGAGTGTTTGGGTCAGAACCAGGCCTCTCAGGCATAAGTAACAAGAGCACAGATTGCATTCTGCTCTTCTATAACCAGTACTGGTTGTAGAAAATCGAAGTATTTTTCTTTAAATGGCAGATAGCATTTGAATCAGGGAAAGGGGGAAGTTTCAGTTTTATCTCCAGTGCACAACTGGTGAAATTCTGGTTAACAAAACCTTTAAATATTCATTGCTACCAATGTTTTCAATACCATAGTTTCCAGAATAAATTAGATTTACAGAAATAGTAACAGTAATAACAAAAATAGGCACTTTGCTTCATAATTCACTTACATTTTTATGTAGTTATTGAAATGGTTTGTTATACCAAATTTTATGTAGTTTTCCATGTTCTAACCTCTGATCTACCTATTTCTGTAGCATGATAAGTGTTTCTCAGCTTGTACAACTTCTTTGAAACAGTATTTATTGCCAAGCATTTCACAGATGATTTTGGTGCTTCTCTGTACAGAGAAATTAAAGTTATTATTTTCTTATATTTCCCATTTTTAAGCCAAATTTTTCCCAAATTAAGCCCAATTATTCTTTTTACAGAGAAATCTGCAAATGGTTTTCTTGGCTAGTTCCTGAAGAAAATTTTAATTCTTCAGTGGCCAGACATTTCTCCTTCATTTAAAGAGTTATATTTATTCTTTAAGCATAAACGGTTTTTTTACTCTGTAAAGATTAAGTTTGGTGACATACATTTTCTGCAAGTGCATGTGATGAAAATTACTGCTTCGTGTAATAGCTTGACACAAAATTATGCTGAAGATACTGGTATTCTTTGCTTTTTTTAGCACTTAGTAATCTACATTTTTCACTTGTTGCATCTGGAAATACCTACCCGTTGCTCACAATTAGCCAGGGTTTCCACGTATCCAGGATCAGAACAGCTATGCTGAGACTCATCTAGCACAGTATCCTCTGTGATAGTTACCAGAAGCATGATCCTGCTGTGATGTGCTTTTCTAGATTTCAGTTATTTATGGGTTTAGGGCTACTTGAGCGAAACTCAGGATTTTCATCTGAGTAGCCACATGTTTGATGTCCACATATGGAATTAATCTAACTAAATCTTTAAAGCTATTAATTCCTTTAAGTTTTCTTTCTTATAATTTCCTGGTTGTTCTGTCTTACAACTTGAGAAGAAAAGAATGTTCATTCTATAAGACAGACGTTCATGATTTTGTAGCCATGTATTCCCTTCATTTCAGTCCTTTATTTCCAAACTGTGAAGTCTTTAGTCTCTTTTCATTTGTATCTTTGCTTATTCTACTCACTCCGTGACCTCTTTTATTTTAGAGAGGGGTAACCAGATATACAAATTATGAAAATGTTGATACAAAACAGATTTTTATGACAGAATGAGACTTCCTGTGTTATTTTCAGTTCTTTTCTTGATAATCCCAGTATTCCTATTGCCTTTTTAACTGCCTCAGAGCTTCCAAATGATTTGTAGGGGAAATGGAGCAGCTTTAACAGCTTCTTTCTTGAGTGGTAGCAGCTAATTTTGGACTTATCACTGTCTACCTATAGTCAGTGTTGGTTTTCCCCAGGCATTAAGTTTTTACTTCTTGATGTAGAAATTAATTTGACTTTTTGATCATCCATTTGGTTCAGTATATGTGATATATTAAGATGTTGCTGACTTAAAGAAATGCAGTAGTATCATGTAGCATGATTTTCCTTTGGGGAAAAAAGTACCAATCTTTTCCAATATATCATTTTATTTTCCAATATAATGTAGAGTAATAATACAAAAAAGCCTACTAGAATGTAGATCTCAGAAAGTTCCTTACAGCCTTTTAGGGAGTTTGATGTAATTTTATTCCTCTTTTACTGGTGTTGATTTAAGCAGTTAGTATTTCAATAATTTTATATTTTGGTTCATCTAGAACGTTAGTCTCATGCATGTGTAGTCACTTTTCAAAAGATGAGATTTTGCTAAAATATTTTTCTTCTGACATTTTTGGTCTTAAAAACCATTCCTGGAATAGAAAGGTAGCACGTCTTTCGTAGTGAAGAGCTGTGGAAGACTTCCTTTGCCATCTCGGTTGTGGTTCTCTTTCCTGAATGCGACACATAACCATAAAAGCTTTAGTTGGTCATCTGCTCTCCTCAAAGCAGAATTGTTGTCAGTGCAATATGCAGTCAGTCACGATTTTCTCTGGATAAATCTGGATACCTCTGGGAACAGAGATTCCACATCTCCTCTGGACAGCCTGTTACTGATGCTGCACTTCTCTTTTAATGAGAAGTTCCGATATCCACTCCGAATCTGCTGATCATACCACGCAGTTATTTATTGCTCTGGTTCTCTGGTAGTCTTCCTTTGTTTCTGACATTATTTTTTTTCCCTTTAGGCATGTTGCTTGTTAAATGCTCGTTTTTGTGTTGCCTTATTCTAGTTTTAAAATTTGGTGGTGGTTATCCTCTCTTATTTAGCTTCCTAGTTTGATCTTATTTTCACTTATTGAAGATGACATTTTGCATGTAACGCTTTCCTTCCTGTGGTAGCTTTTGGAGTAACCTCAAAGTTTTTTTGGGTATGAGTTGAGTGTTATTGTGTAACCTGGGTATGCTGCAATCAGTAACATAAAAATGTTTCTTTTACATTTATGCATTAAACTGGGTATTTTTCTTCATTTAGGATTAAACTCAGAGTTGCTTTTCACATGTGAGTTCTCTGATGAATGGCTGTGATGCATGACTGGGTCTCTTATAATACACTAAATATCTAGATCAAATCCAGTCTAAAAGGAAATTAACTTGAAAATCCTTGTTGCTGTGTTTTCTGCTATTGTGGTCTTTTAACTCTTCTTGTACTTGCTGTTGTCCTGCCATTTTAATATCTACATCTTCCTGAAAAATAAGGCTGATACATCAGTAATAGATCTCTATCAAGAAGTCATATTAAAGAGATTTTATGGACTACAGAATCCTTTTATGAGGAAGGGGTAGGAGTACATGCTTCTCTAACTTTTATTCAGTATTTTCTGCACTGAGAATTTACTATTAGATGTTGAAATACTCTATTTTGTATTAATAAAGCTTTGAGCTTCATTGTAGATTTGAGGGTGTGATAATAATATTTGAGTAGAACTTCCAAGTAGCTTTGTCTCTCCTGTTGTTTCAGCTTCGCTTGACTCATGGATTAAAGATGAAAAGGGCAACTGTTAAGAGAAATTTTTGTTCCTGTAGCTAATTAAAAGCAAAGTACATTGAACTACAGCTGTCGATGTTGTAGATGAGTACTGGTTTTGAATTGTACTGTACTTTTTAATATTTGTAAATATTTGCACTGAAAAAAATACGCTGACCCAAAGAAAATTCCTTATAATACAGAGTTTCTTTATTTGCTTCCATCTCTGCATTTCCCAGAACACTTTAGTTAGAAAAGTTAGTTTTTGTTCCTTGATTATGAATCCTTAACCTTTTGCCAATTCCCATCTCTGTGTTGCTTTGGCCTCCTAGTGCTGTTTTTATGTTGTGCATTAACCGATGTCTTTGTTTCTCCTTCCCTGTGCTGTTGCGCTTTCCCTGTGGTTGGTTTCCCCACCATATTGGAAAGCAATGAATGTAGAGATTGGGGTTTTTCTCTGGCTTTCAGAGGTCTGAAATTGAGGTAGCTTTTCAGGAGCCCTTAGATCTTGCACAAGATGTGAGACTCGTACTCCCAGATCATGGTCCAGGCATAACAGAGGGATGTATCAGCTCCTTCTGAATAGCAATGCTACACATTTAGGGAGAAGGCGAGGACCTTTACATACCCCCACTGAAGTGGAATGTTTTGGATCCCAGCTGAACCAAGAAAAGAGGGAGAGGGTTTCAGTTGCTGAGCTGTTGGATCACATCCTTCTGTAAAGGGAGAGGAAATGTACCTTGGATGAATAATCAGAAAGGAAAACCTTCAATTTTGCTTCATTAACGAACATTTTCACTAAAATAAATAAGCATATGGGCAGAACAAAAAATGCAAAACTTGACCTTTGAAGATGACAGTTCTTTACGGTAACTGTGATTCAAAAAAGTATTTGTTTTAATAGAAGTCACCATGTATACAATGCAATTTGGTAAATATTCTTTGCAGGTTCTCTGTCCAGATGGTAAATATGGCTGCATTGTTTACTCACTTCTTTTTCCCTTCTTTTTTTACAGAAAAGGACTTTTAAACTCTATTTAAAAGTTGAATTAGTACACTCATTCAGTATTTCTCTTTTTTCCTCTCTCTCAACAAATTACAAAAATGCTCACAGGCTTTTTTTTTTTTTATTTCTGTTCCATTTAAAATTTTCTCCTCCCCGACTCATACTCCCGTTCTTCTTGCTAATGAATGTATCATCTAAAAATAGATATGTTCATCATTCTATAATATTTTGTATCTTTCTAGATTGGAGGCCAGTGTAATTGTAAGAGACATGTGTCTGGCAGACAATGCAATCAGTGCCAGGAAGGATTCTACAATCTGCAACAGTCAAACCCTGATGGCTGCAGTCCCTGTAACTGTAATACCTCTGGGACAGTCAATGGAGATATTACCTGTCACCAAAATTCAGGACAGTGCAAGTGCAAAGCAAATGTTATTGGTATGTGTAATGTAAGAGTTCGGAGCCATTTTTCTTGTTTTCTCTGGAAGTAAAACACACTTGGTTTCTAAATGAAAGGTATAGAAAGCTTCTTTGCTGAAGGCAGATCGCAAAAATGAATGAAATTAACTGTTGTAAAATTATTAATTTAATAATTCTATCAAACTACAGCTTGAAGCTTAGTTTAATCAACCCTTTAGAAGTTTCTTTATAGCATAGCTACGTTAGCTTACATAGCTCCATACTAATAAGTCACAGAAATAATGTCATTTGCTTACTGCATAGATGTTTCTTTTAGGAAATTAACACTTTTTCAATGTGTTTTATACTTAATGAGTTCTAAGCAAATCGTTTCCATGCTAGTTTTCTTAATAGACCAAAATAAATGGATTTTTTTCTCAAAATATTCTGTGCTACAGGGTCCTTTGTGATAAATCTATCAATTTTTTTCTATTATATTTCTTTGAACTGTTCCTATGAAATGCAAAATAAGTCAACATAATTCCACAGATCATGTACATAGCTAGGGTTAGTTATCAAGGGCCACATAATTTTAATTTTGTAATTCAATGCCAAGCTGATTATAATAAACTGCTACCTTCTGTGTTATTTATCATTTTTTTTACAAGACGTGCTTTTTTGTTTGTTACTCCCACAGGTATTTTTCAGAAATTAGATTTGATTATAGCAATTTATTACTTCCAGCATATTTGAGGGGAGCCACAGCCACATAAGGACAAAATTTATCAAGTGCCCAAAATACACAGTATATATAATACACTTTGAAATGTTGATGTATGGGAATATTATGCAAGGAGAATTTCCTGATAAAGTGAGCCTTGCATGGTAACTGTACATGTCTCAGACTATACATATGTCTCAAAAAGAAAAATTCCCTTTCTGCTTTGTTATTAACAGAATTAGTAATCTATTTTTTCTTCACCCTAACCAGGTTCTGGGTTGCATTAATAATGTTCAAGTACATGTTAATACATTTGATATTATATATACCCTCACTTGTGAACGTTGACTCATTTGTAATGTTGTAAGTCTTTGTTGCTTTTGGAAATTAGAAGAAAGAAGAAAATGCAGAATAACAACAAATAATGAAAATAGCTCTAAACAGATTGAAGCCTGAACAGTTTCAGTCCTTTTTCCTGTGGAATGCTGTATTTTTCATACAATAAAAAGGGTCATAAGAGCAGAAAAATAGCCTCTGTACATCTTAAACCCTTTCTCTGCCTTCAAGAAAAAGGACTTCAGAGCATTCTTAATTATATATTCTTTGCCCACATTTTACGTTTGAACCTGGGAAAGCATTTCTTAACTCAGTGGCAATTTGGCACACAAGAAATGCACAGTCTGGTTCTCACATATTTGGTTGTCTACATATTAAACATTTTATCCCCTTGATGAAAACATTAAGAATTGTTTTTATTTTCACTGAAATAGTTACTAAAAGAAAAAAAGTGTAGATCTATGCTTTCTGTACTTCTCTGTAGCTATGATGGGAGTCTGTAGTTATGCAAGTGTTTGTTTGCAGGATAAAGACCTAATTCTGTCCAGACTAGGTTCTCGTTTTTGTTTTCCAAACCAATAGTAAATAAGCTTCTGTGTGTTGAAACGTGTGCAGCAAACTTTAACAGAGAGCTTTCCTCTTTGGATTTCTAAATTGGTTTTTAGAGCAATCTGTCTATTGCCATTTTATCTATTTAAACAAACACGATAACAGAAAAATGCAACTACGGACTGCAATGTTATGAAACACGAACTGTTAGAGTTAACACAACTGTTAAATCTTACTAATGATTCTATCACCAGTAAAATACATTAGCACCAATAATTTTATTAAAGTAGGTCATTCATCTAGAATAAAAAGGTAGAAGAATGTGAATTAAATGCCAAGCGTGCTAACTCCCCTGTACTTGTTAACATTGAATGTGATGCCCTGTAGGCCTTCCTCAGTATCGTTAGGAATAGATTACCTGTCAGGAATATGTATGGCATATTCAAATAAGCACTGCGCATATTTTTAAAACTGATATGATATGAATCCATGTAGACCAATTTTAATAGTTCAAAATGAGTCATAATTCTTGTTAACAATACAGTTATTTTTAAAATTTGCAGCAATAGTGGTCCTTTTTTATTTTCCTTATTGAAATTAAATGATATGCCTTAGGTGAGTCATTCATCACTGTTAAAGGAACTCGCCTTCTGTTGGAGTTTTTGAGTTTTTATCCATATATATAATGCATTCCCTACCATTTTTAGTTTTATTTTTCTACATGTAAGTTGCTAGATGTATTTTTGTATGCTTTTGTTTTTTTTTAAATGATGAAAATATTTTGCTAGAAGATTGTATTTATACTTTCCTATATGAAACAATTAAGTCATAGCTTCATAGTGAAGGATTTTCCCACTGCAAGGGAAAAATACATAACTGAATTTGCATTTTTCGTATAATAATCTAGTTTGCTTTCTTGTAATGTACATTTTATAAACTAACATATAAATGCCATCCCTTGGGGCAGGGATAAAGCAAGTGTTGACTTTGAAAACAAGGCTAATAAAACTACAGGATGAAGCATGAAGAAAACAGTTTCTATTTTAATGCACTGCAGAGTTAAGTAAATAATTTAGATAAAAGTATTTCATTTTGGATTATGGAAAACATTTTCTGCATTCAGTAAGGGCTAACAATAAAGACTAGCATAAATGCAATCAATAGTAAAACTGAACTATGGTGTTAAGCAAATAATTTGTTATAATTAGTCTAACTTGTGCTGTCCTAGTGTATATTTAATGTTTTTAATGTAATATATAAATCTATTATCAGAACAGATTGTGAGCCCAGTGCAATTCTCTGTGTATTGCGTTTCTACAATATAGGGTGAAGAGTTCATGTAGGCATTGATTGTGCAACAGGTGCTGTTCTGGGGGACAAAGAGATTAATTCTGCTTTGTCTTAGAAATGTTACAAAGAATCTCTTGCAGAAGTATCCTTAATTGTATTGAGAGGCCAGCAGAAATGCATTGCTTCTGAAACAAATTGGAAAAGTAAACAGATTTTTGGGATGCCACAGTTATTCAATTGATTTGTGCAGCCTTGTCACTCCTGTTAATTATGCTGGTGAAGAATATTAGTCCTCCCTTCCTTTTTTTTTTATTTCAAGTGTAGTATACTTACCCTTTTTAAAAATGAAATTAATAGCTTTTAAGGTGTGGGGTTTTTTTTATTAATTCCTTTTCTCTTTCCAGGTCTGAGGTGTGATAGTTGCAATTTTGGATTTAAAGCTCTCAGATATTCTAATGAAGATGGATGTGAGCCTTGCTGGTGCAACAGCCACGGCTCAGTGAGCCAATTCTGCAACCCTCTCTCCGGGCAGTGCAATTGTAAAGAACGAGTGAAAGGGCTTCTCTGTGACACCTGCATGGACAACTTTTATGGGCTGGATGTAACTGGTTGTAAGGCTTGTGAATGTGATGCTGCAGGGTCAATTTCGGGAACCGTGTGCGACGCGAGGACGGGGCAATGTGCGTGTAAACCAAATATCGGGGGAAGGCGCTGCGACGAGTGCCTCGATGGGTACCACAGAATGCAGAAAGGTCACTCCTTTCTTTGTCTGCCATGTAACTGTGAGAAGGCAGGGACAGTAAATGGCTCTCTGCTTTGTGACAAATCGACAGGACAGTGTCCTTGCAAAGCTGGTGTCACTGGCCTTCGGTGCAGTCAGTGCGTGCTGCATGCCTACAACCTCAGCATGAGCAACGTCCACGGCTGCCAGCCCTGTGACTGTGATGCTCTGGGCACGTTGGCAGGAACAGTTTGTGACCATGTTTCTGGGCAGTGTGTCTGTCTGCCTCAGCGCCAGGGGAGAAGGTGTGACGAGTGTAAACCAGGTAAGGAAATTGGAAGACAATAGATTTGATGTAGTAAGTTTTGCATTGTTTGTTATCATTTCCTACAGTTTTTAGTATGTGTTTAGACAGCTTCATGTCTGACATGTCTCTGACATATGTTATTAATTATTTTTCCATTTCTTCCTAACTCTGGAAGTGAGAAGGAAGCATTATTATCCTAATCACCATCAAATATTTATTCTGTTTTCATATGTTGTATAATTTGCATTATTCAGATATGGAGAAAATATACAAATAATCACGTCCCAATCCCTGAATAAGAGGTAAGTTGGCATAATTTAGTGGACAGCAGCTATCCTCATAATGAAAAATGTGGATTTGGAAGGCAGAGTGCATGGTCTTCAGGAAGGGCACTTCATGCATAAAGCTGAGCATGGCAGGAGGCACAGAAATGGTTGCTTAAACTTTGATGAGTCTGGCAAACATGCCACTTAGCATTCACCTGCCTTTCTGCGTTGGGGTTGTGCTGGTTTGCTCAAGGACTGCTTACAGTTTGGCCCTACAAGTGGGCAACATTTGCCGTTGCTACATATTTGTTCAAGATTTTGTGCCATATTTGTAAACAGAGTTTAAAAGTTCATTATTGAGTGGGGAGCTCTGTAGTTATATTTCAATGTTTTTGTTTTAAAAAGTAGGTGGGTAAAGTGAAACTATAGGTAATATTAACCTACCCTTCATCATAATATTAAGCAGATAGATTTAGTTCAAGTTAAATACATATGCAATTTATTCAAGTAGCAGGTCACATTAAAAGGTACATTATAGCTCCATTGGTTTTAATATGCCATTCAATAATTCGAACAGAGGTTAAAAAAGCTGCTTAACCTCCATTAAGTATTTTTTAAAATGCTTTCATTTAAATTATTTTAGGTACGTATACTAATAAATAAGGCAGCATTCTGTTTTTCTTAGTTTCCTCCTCCAGTGCTATTTGACCTGCTAACCCTCTGTAGCAGCCACTTAATCAGAGATCGGCAGAGGAGTGATGTCAAGGCTCCCCGAGTCAGTGACCGCCCTTGTCCTTGGAAAAGAAAGGCCAGGGTTTATGCAGAACTAAATGGTTTAAAAAGGTTTAATTGATAGTGTGAACAGGCTGGTTTGTAGAAAAGCTTACATGGCACTCAGAGGAATAGCCCACAATAGTTCCTGTTAAAAAGAGAAATAATTTTAAAAAGTATTTGTGTAAGTATTATTTTTAAATTTTCTAACTAATAGCTAAAAGCATGTATGTGCTGAGCACTGAGCTCTGTGCTGCAGGTGAAAGTGTAAATTCTTATCTTTGTAAAAGCACTGTATTGCTCTTAGTAGAGCACAGTGAGCTGTGCTATTTTCACTGTTTTAGTGAGAGCTCATTTAGATGTTTAATATTTCTAACTGTTTTATAAATATTCTTTGTTACTATGTTCTAAAAGAGACTTTTCCCCAAAACAGGGAAGAGTGTAACAAGTCTTCCATATAGAAATATAGAAGATTTTCATTGGTTTCAAGTACTGTAAACATGTCCTATGGCTTTGTCTTGGGACAAAGATAAGAAAACATACTCCAAGTGTATAAGAAAATGTACTCCAAGTGTATATGTAGCCAACACAGCCTAATTAAAGCACACACAAATTATTTAATACTGTCAGCCCTGAAAACATATAGAGGATTTCTGAATCTGTTGGGACATTTCAAGTCTATGACACAAGTTAAGTGGCATTTAAAATAACATTCCAGTGTAGCATATATTTTATGTACTTTGATAAAATCCAAGAAGTTTCCAAAAGTTACCAAAATCTTAATGCAGGAAGATTTGCCAATTGAGAAAAGGTCAAACTGGTTGAAGCTTTTGGAAATTGTTTTATAAGGAGATTGTTTTTCTTAAAGCACTTTTTGGAGCCATGTGTTTCTTCTATTAGGCTGTATCCTCTTGTTTTCCAGTTTGTTCTCATACAAGTAACATTTTGGTAGAGCGGTGTATGTTTTATTTTTTCTTTAAACTAATGGTGTATGCAAAGAGAGGAGTGCTTGACTCTAACGTGAAACAAAGTGAAAGAGCAGCTTTACCTTGTACATAAACTTGCTTTAGAGATGTCCTAGGTTGCAGTGGTTGAAACACAGGTTCTCTTCAGCCCCCAAATTGTTGTGAACATTTTGTTCCTGCCTCGTTCTGGAGCTGTGTTACTGACTGGGATTTGTGCCTCACAAATCCTATTCAACATAGGTCTTGAATCTTGTTATGAGAGCAGCAGAGGTGTAAAAAAGGCATTTTGTAAGTTCTTTACTCCGTAACCACAGGTTTGCGTAGAATGCTATATAGTATGGAAAAGATGTAAAGTAGCATGTAGGATGTGTGTCTGGGCACCAGTACTGAGGGTTTGTGTACATACTACTTCTGTTGGCCAGAAGAATGTGAATTATCTTGTGACAACATTGCTGGTGTGGTTAACTGTGCATTTTGAAGCCCAGCCTGTGGCATTGCTGCCGTAGATGGTAAGCATGTAAAAGTGCTAAGGAATTGGTCATGTGTTCCTTCTCTATACAGAGGGAGAAATGCTAAGAGGATGATTAAAAAAAAGCAGCTGAATACTTCGCTATGACTTTCATTCTTCCTTTTGAAAAGTATGTTTGATTGACAAATGTGATCATTTATGGTTGAATTGAAAAAAAAATCTGAAAAAGAATAAGCATAATACTAGTTATATACATAGATCTCACAGAGATTTGCAGTGGCTGTCTTAAAATTGGAAATTGGCTCTATTATACAACAGTGGATCCTTCATAAAGCAACTTTTATGAGCCCTTCTAACCTTGCTGTAAATTAAGCTTGCATTAAGTTGTTACTCATTCCTAGGTGGAGTCAAGTTCTAGATGGTGGAAGTAAATAATAATAATAATGATTATGACAAACAGTATGAATTTGTAATCTGGTGTTTCCCCTTTTTCCTCTACATTTAGTCATGTTAATTTACTTACAAATTAGTTGGGGGAAGAAGTTTTTCGCCTTTTGCTATCCCTCACTTTTAAAAGAAGTTTTGCCTTTACCTGCTACTTTTAGGAAAAGAAAAGTAATTGTGGTAGTGTCCAGAAACTTCTAGAGCATTTCTAAAAAATTATAATAAAAAATATCCTACCAAATCCTTCACTGCTCTACAGTGGTTTAGGAAGTATGGCTGTAGGAGAGCCAGGATGTTTAACACTAAGGTATAGATTATAATTAGTAATTTCACTGCTACAAGAAAAGCAGTATATGCTGTAATAATTGATCCTGCTCAGGGAAAATAAATTTATTTTCTGGAGATGTGCTTATTTGCCCATTATATCACAGACTTCTGTTAGATGTTATTTTATACAAAAGAATCATAGAATCATAGTTCCATGCAAAATTTCAGATGGACAAGGATCTGGTTTAGCCTGAGTGCTTATCATTTACTGCACCTATAAAGTGGGTCCTGAAGAAGTGCTTTGACCTTCTGCCCGAGTCCAAGGCTTAAACTTGTTTCCAGCCTTCCTGTTAGGTTCTGCGAGTGGAGTCGTTCATTGTGCTCAGGAGTGACATTGCTGGGAAATGGTCTCCTCTATTTATGCACAGGATGGGCACTGTGCAGCGCGGAGAAGTGCAGCAGGAGATAATACATGCTGCCTCACTAATAACTTCAGGCTATTTGCTCTCTGTGGTGCCTCAGTTCGGGGCCTCTCTGGAATAAAGTGCCAACAGCGTGGTTTTTTATGATGCGAATGTATGTTAACTGGAGACTGATATCACTTCACTGTCCACTTGAGATTTATCTCACCGAGGACCAGAGGCTAAACTTGAACAAAGATTTGAGCAGTAAAATTCTAATGTTTTCAATTTGTTTAGTTCCTCTGCTATTTGGATATGAGCTCACAGTGCAACACTGCTGCAAAGACAGAGAATACCACCCTAGGGGTGTATATATAGAGCTATCTCTTGTAAGACAAATAATAAGGCCTTGGGCAATATGACATGTTACAATATAATTTTGGGCTCCTTATTATAAAGCAGGACATCGGGAAGTTATTGGACAGCAGAAAATATTCAGTAGCTGAGAACATGACTAAGAAACTACTGATTGAACTTGATCTGGAGAGAGGGCAAGTGTCTGAGAAGTCTGTGCAAATGCTGCATATCTCAGTAGCAGCTGAAATTTTTCTATTGAAGTTGTACAATAATAACTAATAGCAACCAGCTAAGGGAGATAGAATCTCGTATCAATGGCCCTATTTTAGGATTCATGTTCCAAGATAGGTACTTGTTGTTGTCTAGTGTCTCTTAATACTGTGCTCTCAGGATCATTTGCAGGGCTCTCATGCATTGCTATGTTTTTAATAAACTGTACCACTCCAAGGGAGGGAGGGGAAAAATAAAGAGAAGAGCAACTTGTGTGAAAAAACCAGTTAAATGTTTATTAATGATCTGGTAAAAATAGAAAATACTCTGGAAACTTACGTAATTATATTTTTTACTAGCATGCCATTACTTTAATTGTCTTCTGATCAGGAAGAAATTATTAATAATTAAGTCCATAAATAGTGAAATAGATTATGCAAGTGGAACACCATCATTAAGAGAATGTGTGTAAAAGCTCTTTTGTTAGAACTTTAGGTGAGGTTGTGAATAATGGGTAAATTCTTGAGGGACCAGATTGGAGGTGTATGAACTGTATCTAGCTGTATCAGAACTGTATCAGTAATGTGTTAAAGGCATAAATAAAGATTGCTTGTGAGGGCAGTAGGATGAAAGAGCAGAAGCATACCAAAAATACTGTGGGGAATGTGAAGTGAATGTTCAAGTTCATAATTGGAAATAATACAGGAACAAGACAGGATTCAGAGTGAAAGCTTTTTAATACCAGATCAGTAACTTTCTTTTATCAGTTTATTAGTTTGTGTAAAAGTATTTGTGTAGGTTACAAGCTCTATGTTAAGGAGGAGTAAAATACAAATTTTACATAGAACCTGGGAATGCTCATCAAATGTAGTTTTTCCAAAGAAACATTATGTTTTCAAGGATTAAGCTAACCACTGCTTGAGAAAAATTAAGAAACATTCTTAAGAAGATATGTGCCTTTCTTATGGTTTGCAGCTGGCCATTTTCAGAGCAGAGATCTCAGACTAGAACGGACCAATGTCTCTTCTCTGTTATTTTCTGTTTCTACTGCTTGTGGTGCATTCATGAGTACTTCTCATGTCCTTGGGTCTTTACTTTCCCAACAGACATGTCAATGTACTCCCCCTATTTTGCATTTGCTCTGGCTAAGAGTCTGAAGAGACATAACAGATTCTCAAAATCCTTTTCTTTTCCAGGTTTTTATTTTTCTTCATCTAGTGTCACTGGCTGTCTGCCATGCCTGTGCCACATAGCTGGTTCCCTGAATCAGATCTGTGATCAACTCACTGGCCAATGTAGTTGCCAAGATGCCTCTGTAACAGGACAAACATGTGAACGTTGCAAAGAACTTTATTTTGGATTTGACTCTGTCACAGGGAGGTGAGTGTTTATTTTTTTCAGGTCACTTACAACCTCCTTGTTACATTTTTTTCTCATTCAAGGGTTTAGTCAAGGGTTTAGTGACAATGAAAAGATGTGTTCTAGTTACATTAATCCTTCTATGAGTTCATGTGTGCACTCTGATTTACGTGTGATACATTACACAATCCCCTGTGCTCCCATGAGCTGAAGGAAATAGAAATTTTGCCACATATTTAAGTAGAAACAGCATGAAAGGTGTATAAGGCTAAGGTATAGCAATTTGTTAATTGTTTCCCTACATTGTCTCTGCATCTTCAGTAGGGTGTGTTGTTTTCTGAGGTGTTAAACATTGACTATTAAACTGCAGGTAATTTGCCATTCTTATAACTAATGAATGCTTTTGAAGATTTCAGGAAGATTTAGTGGGAGACAGCGGGGAGGTAAGGGGAAAACTACAGATATCCCTGACTTTCCAAGTTTCCTCTGGTAACAGCAGTACAAATATTCACTGCATATTTATTCTTAAAGATTTTTTTTTCTGAAGCAGTGTATTCTTATTCAACATTTTGTTATGTGCCACAAGGTAAATTGTATTTTTAATGTAGCCTGGGGTCTTCAGGTACATTGGAATTATATGGATTCCCTGGATTATAAGAGGAAAAACATATCTATATAGTGCACTGTTATTTCAACTATTGCTCTCTTTTTTTCCCAGGATCATCTTTCTTGCCTAGCCCTCACAATCTCAATTTCCTTTTAAAATATTTTCCAGAAAGATTGCACAGCTCTTCTGCTGTCATCTTTTCATGCAGACTGATGGTGTTAAATTGTTTTGTTATATTTGGTATTTTTGCCTTTAAAAAAACCCAAACCACATACCACAGGCAGAAGCAAAATCTGTGCAATGTTCTCCTCCCTCTGCTCCTTTCCCCTAGCTAGTGTGGGGTAGACATGCTTTTAGGCAGTGATTATCAGTGTCATCTTGCATATATTTGACATTATTCTGCAGATTTTTCACTTTAACTTTTATGTTACTGTCACTCATTAGGAGATTTTAAAAATTATTTTTTACTGTTTCGGGTCACAGAGGCATCTGCTAATGGCCATAAAGTAATCTGTAGGAATAAGGACTTCCTATTTTCACTTCCTGTCATTTCTAATGGTGAGAAATAAAGTCTGTGTAATATTAAAGTTCCCTTTGAAATACATTTTCCTTATTATTAATGATACCTTTTTTTTAGCTACTTGAAATAGATTCTTCCCCCACCCCTCAGTTTTAGCACATTTGTGCTAAGCAGTAGCTTTTCTGAGCTAGGTATTGGCTTTCAAATACCTGCATTTTAACGTATCTTTTGAAATTCAAAATGTGGAAATAAAAATTATCTAGATCCAGACCTTGTTGTAAAGACAGAAAGTTTTTAGAGTTCTGGAATTTGAATCTGAGTTGTCTTTAGTGCTTTAATACTAGTTAATCCTCATGACAGTACTGAAGACTACTCTGGTAGTACATTAACATGATTAACCTGTGTTGCATTTTCTTGGCTCCCTTTTCGTTGTTGTCTTCTTGGGCAGTGTACCTCTGTTCCTCAGGCAGAATCTTGTATCCACTGAAAATGATAATGCAGGTCTTTATTTGTTAATCTATTTTATTCCATTTTTTTAAACTGTTAATATCTTCATAAAAAGAGTAATATGCTTTTTCTTTCTCCATAAAGTTGCCAGGTCATTTAAGCCATCCTTGCTCCAAGTGTCTTTTAAGGACAGAAAAGGACGTGAGCTATCTGCAGTGGCAAAGACAGATATGTCTTTGCACAATAGCACAAAAGAAGCAAAAGTTGTGATACACAGAGATTGTGAGGCTTTAAAATTCTCCCACTCTGAGCAATGTATATGTGAGCTGATTTATTTTGTGGTGTTTTCGAGACAAAACAGGAACTCCATATTCTCTAATGCCAGGTTCAGGTTATGAAGCAGGAAAATTTTCTTGGTGATTAAAGAATTAGAAATACTGGGATTTTGCAGCAGTCTGAGCAGATCTGTAATTGGTTGTGGGCATCTGTACACATTTGAAATGCTTTACCTCTGTATTGTTTACTATAATGAACTGGTCAATGAACATCACAAATTGTTTATCTATTTATATATATTTCTTGACAGATTACTGTTTATGAAATCCATTTAGCAAGTGAGGTTTTCCCGTAAGGATGAAAAATGAAGATTTTAAACAGATTGCTGGAGAGGCTCTAACTGCACCTAGAGAGTCAATGTAATAAAGGTTTCTCTATATTAATATTACAAAAACCATTTATCCTCAGAAAATCAATATCACAATTCATCTTGGCATGACATTTCTCTTTCCATGTTTTAAAAGTCTGTTTTCCTCGATTATATACAATTCTGTTTTAATAAAACTCAAATGTATTTGACTCGGAGTACCTTGAAAAGGTAGCATTTAGCAAGAATGCTGAAAATATTTCTCACATGATTAAAAGTTACTTATCTTTTTAAAGAATTGGATATTTTTTTGAAAATCCCTAATTGAAAGAATCCTTAATCCTGACTGAAAAGCATGAACTATGCCTAACAACACATCCAGTTCTAGTTTTTTGCAGCTTAAGAAAATGATGCATGTGATTACACAGAAATAATGTGTATTCCCATGGAGCAGAATATGATGAAATACGTGCTGTTACTGGCAGGATCAGGAGCCTTATTCAGTATAGGTGAAGGTAGGGAGCCTACACTTTTCCTAGAAGAAAACTGCAACAAGCAGAAAGGAACAGCCCCACCCTGCCAGGCTGAGAACTATCACTGTGACTATGGGTATTGAGTTTGATTGTCATGTGTGAATGACAATCAAAACTAGAACAATCAGGAGACTCTTATTCATAAGAAGTGCAGTTATATACAGGAACAATAAGAGGAGCTTGTCTTTTCTCTGTTTATCTATCAAGAAACTTTAGTTAACACCCCCCACACTAAATAGTCATCATGTAATGAAATTATGAAATAATAATAAAATAATGTCTTACTGAGCAAGTAATTCTGTCTTTTTTTTTTTTTTTTGGTAACTAAACTGGGTTTTTAGTCATGATGTTAAAATACTCTAAACAAGACCTCTATTTAAGGGGGATTTGGATGCACTGTCTATAGATGAAAAGACTTTTGAAAAAATTGCCCTTTTCTCTTGACTGTAAAAGAGAGAAAACTACGGTATAGTGGTTTCCAAGAGAGAATGTATTTTATTTATTCTCAAAAGAATATTAGTCCATAAAACAAATTTGCAGCTTATTTTGCAGCTTTAGCTTTTATCAGCCTTTTTAAGGGTGTTGAATGATTCCCCAGGAGATCACACAGCACGAGCTGCTGTGGAGTAAAGGAGCTCTAATACAGAGAGCTCTGCGATAGGCAGAAAATGTATGTGAAAAGTTTTCTTAAGCTTGTTTAAAAATCTGTCACATTTAATGCCTATTTCACTGATTACTGACCTGAATTCTAGTGTCTTAATGTGGAAACAGTTTCCACCTTCCCCTCCTGTCTCCCTTGCCTTAAAAAGCTGATACCTAAAACATAATTGAACTCACTTTTATTTCTGCTTTCATATAGATAGAAAGAGATATAGACCACAGTATGATGGTGGTGACTGGGAAGATGGCAAAGTAACTTGTGGAAAGACACCACCACATATTTTCCTTGGATCTGGCCAAGGAAAGATCAGCCAAGTATAAATTGACTCTTGTCTAGTCTTAGGGTTAGCAGAGTAAGGGGGACATGACATGACTGCTTTGGACTTCTCTGGTTTCTTCTTGCTGCTTCATCACCTTGGGACCTGGTATCTGGAGTAATTTAAAATTCCCTTTGAGGCTGATGTTCCTTATGCCTGAGAATTGGAGTTTTCCAGCTCAAGTCAAGGAGAGGGAAGTGTAGACTTCCCAGTATGTTTTAGCTATGATGTACCTTCCCACATTTCTCCCAGACCATGTTTTTTCAGAACTCTTTTAGTCTGCAGCAATTAAAATATAGCAAAATTAGAATCTGAAGTATGAAGTTTTGTTTGCCTTTGCTGACTTTGTTGTGAGTAATAATGGCAGTCTATACTGGAAGGGGTAGCATAACTACATTACAAATGTAGTAATTTGCTTTGCCTAATTTCTGACATGTTCCCACTCTTTGAGTATTTGCACAGTCTGCAGTTGGTATCTGTGCTATAAATGAGTGTCAGTGGGGAAATAGTGTATCAAGTGAAGAACAAGTTGATCACAAGAGATTTCACATGCAAAAGCCAAAGCATAAATTAGTCCTGAAAGTATTCTACTGCTGCCAGAGAGATTTACAGAATTGAAGTGTGGCATTTGTGTGATACCAGTGCTTTTAAATGTTTTGTTCTTTTTAATTTAAAAATAATTTACTTGCACATTGAATTAAGTATTTGCTGTAGTTATTTCAAATTTTGTCCTTCGGGCTGCAAAGAAATAATGTTTTCTGTTATTAGTATTTCTGCTGTTTTGATTCCTGTCACTGCTTTAATCTAAGGTTTTTTCCTCCCAGTTTTGGTCACCATTCACTCTCCTTTATTCACAGCATGTTATTTTTTTCAACCTTAAGTTGCCTTTGTGGACAGGAAATTATTAATTGATTTATTTTTTCCAAATAATGCCTAGTTTCCCCTGAGATAGAAGGTTGCACATTTTGTGCAGAAAGCTCTTCAGCTGGTTACATATGTATCGCTGAACTCTGCAGCTCTCAAGAAAGGTTGCGTGAGTAAGGATGCAGGACCGAGTGCATAATGTGGTTATTACCAGACATCATTATCCAGTTTGTGTTTGGATCAATATATATAAAAGCTCTTTAATTCTAAGCCATTTTTATATAAATTAGAATATTATTCTGGCAGTGAAATATTTATTTTTATAGTGGGCACCTTTTTTGTAAGTTTTTTTTAATCAGACAAATAGATTTTCTGTTCTGTTTCAGACTACTGAACTTTTATGATGTTTTAATTATGTTGCCCAAGAATCTTTTAAACAAAACCCTACTGTGCTTAACTGAAGTGTTGATGCGTGTTGATCACTTCCTTGATTTGTTTTTGTTTATAGATGTCAGCACTGTAATTGTCATCCTGCAGGAGCCATTAGTGGGACTTGTCATCTTGTTACTGGACAGTGTGTTTGTAAACAATTTGTAACTGGCTTGAAATGTGACAACTGTGTTCCCGATGCCAGTAATTTGGATGTCCACAACCTATTTGGCTGCAGTAAAAGTAAGTGGATGTTAGGTCTTAAAAGCACGTCTTTCAAATTACAGTTTTTAATTGATTTAGTGAGTATTGAATTAGGTCAGCAGTACTAAAACTGGGGTTTATTCCCTCCTCAACCCCCAAATATAGGGCCACTGAAGTTCGGGTGATTTTCACTTGTATCTTAGGCCTGTTTTTTAGAGAGATGTACAGAATCCTTTGTGTCACACACACCTTAGGCTTGCAGTCTAACCCGGGGAGATGTGACAACCCATAGTTCCCTTGCTCATGTTCTTTATAGTGACCAATACAGAGTTCACTTTTTAGTCACATAAATGCAACAGCATTTGTACAAGTTACAGCTTAGTCCCCTTTTCTGACACTGACAGGAGGCAGGACACCTACGTTCAGAAGGTCTGAAGAACAGGTCTGCTGAAAACCTGCTCCTGGTGATTAAGTCCAAATCTTCTCCTCAGTGCAATGTAGCTTTGCCTTTCTCCTCCTCGAGCACTTTTTCAGTCAGTTTGGGAAAATATGTGATGTGATGTAACAGAGCATCATAAATTGGTGTGTGTGAGGTGGGGCCAATGCTATGTTGAGGGTCAGATCATGAATTGTAATGAAACAAATTGTAATGGAGCATCTGGATATGAAGAGGTGGCACAATTTTAGCCTTTATGCCATAATTAGTTACAACTAATTGTTCAGATTTGATCACCAGTGCACAGTCTTCAGGCTGGCAGGATTTTAAAGAAGAAGAGGCAAAAGTATATGTCATAAGAAAACTGAGTACTTAAGTTGTCTTTGGGTCAATGTTCAGACATGGGTTTTGAGGACATCATGCTACACAATGCCAAACCACATGGGAAGGACCTCAGCTCACTTTGAAAGACCTGGGTTACATTTTGGTGGCACACCTTACTGCCATACACAGTTAACAGCCTAGTTCTGGAAGTCCTGTAAGTGGTGAGTGAGGAACTCTGCAGATGCTAATTGGACATTTCTGTCAGCAGGCCTAATTAATAATGGCCACAGTGGTCATACTGTGACAGTCAGCTCAGGTATCAGTGTGTAATGGAACAACAGGGTTAGACATTGCCAAGTTATCTCTGGAATATGTTTCTGGATCCTCCTTCAACAAAATAGTTCTTTGTGTGTTCTGCATGGGTATTTATATGCTATTTGTAAGTGTGACATGTGAACACTATAGATTTGCAAGCAGAGAGGTAAATGCACAAAGTGTTTACAGGTAGAGACAGCTCTCACTTTGATATCAGTTTGTATTTCATTGTAAATTAGTTTAAATTTCAAGTATTACGCACTGTAGAATGCACAGCATTACAAATGGATATCATAGAGAGACTGCTTTGTCTCCAAAGACAATTTTTTAGCTTTCCTCAAAGTTTGAAAGTGTTTAAATAGTTTTGCTTTGTTTTTCCCTGTACTCTTCTGTAGAAGGCACAGTATCTATTGTTCAGGCAGTTGATTGGCTCGTTGTTTCTTTAAAAAATGTAAGATGTTTCAACTGAATGTGTAATAATAATAATACATGGCACTTTTATGATGCTGTTCATCTTCAAAGTGCTTTACAAACATAAGCCAACCTACTTATTTGTGTTGGGATACACATTGGATAAAGGTCAATAGCAATTCAACTATAAAATTGATTAATAATAGTATGACATAGAGAAATAATACAATAGATTTTAGTTAGATAAAAGTACATCAGGCAGTATTCTAAATGACAAGCGGAGTCCTCTTCTGGACGTAAAGGATATAGCAATTGAAGTATTTTGGTTATTCATACCAAAATATTTGAACGTGTTGCACAGATACGGAGCTTTGCCTGGCGTGGCAGTTGTGGTTATTTTCATTGCAGAACAGTATTTTGTTGACACATTCATTACTGGTTATAAGTCTTTGCCAAGGGAAGCAAATATAAGTTGCTGTCACTGTCCAACTAGTGTTCTTTAAGGAAAAGACCTTTCCCTTAGCAATTTTTCTACTTAACAATATCTTAGATGCCACACAAAAATGTGCAATACAGTACTTTGCTTACATATTTAAAATTCAAACCAGCAAACATATGGAAGCAATATGCGGTAGTGTGAGACTGCCAGTGGAGAATGAAGGCAATGCTGGTAAATTTCTGTGATTGCTCAGGTCTTGCAAGTATGTGTTACACAAAGAGAATATTTCTTAAATGACAGAGGGATTTAAGAGCCCTTGTTTCCTCTGATTCTCAAACTTTACTCCTGTAGACAGGAGTAAACTGTAGCATACATTCACTTCCTAAGTGAGATGAACACAAAAGCTCCAGATTGGCAGCAGAACAACCTATGCTTTTTAAGGGGAGATGATGATTATGTTCTCATCAATCTGATGAATTCTAGAAATATTTTGTGCTGTTTCTTGGCTGAGAGACTTCAGCAGAAGCAGGGCTTTTCATTATCTTACTCTAAATAGCTTCATCTCACTTTCTATATTTGTATTAAAAACCTGTATATAGTGTGGCCCACTGATTTTGGCATAAGTCTCTACATCTGTCACTTGTGTGGCTTGAGGTCTTCATGACATTTTCTGTCTGCAGCTTCATTCTTTGCTTCTTGTCTCCTGTTAGCTTGGCTGAACAGATTTTAGTAATTAACTTTTGATGATATTAATAAAGTATCCACATAATGAAGAAGATGATAGTTTATAAAAAGAAGAAAAAAATTCCATGTTTCTAATCTTGATGTTCTCCTATAATACTTAATGTAGGGGAGGACAGTTAATCGGGTGGTTTGGTATCCAGCTCCTGGTAGCTTACTCCATGTGCTGATTTCTGTGCTACCCTGGGCTATTCTCATTCCTTGAGCAAAATGTTTTCCTTTAGATCCACACTCCCTTGGTGAAGAGGATGGGGAAATGGCACTGTCTGCCTTTGATAGCAGTTATTATCTGCCAGACCTGTCTTGTTCTGTGCTAGTGCGCGGTGCAAGGAGGGACAGAGAGTAGGGCCTTCCTTAGTATTACTGGAGATCCTACAGCAAGCTGTGGACTCATGCTCTGACCTAAATAATAACATAAATATAGAATCATGGAATCATCTAGGTTGGAAAGGACCTTTGAGATAATTGAGTCCATCCATAAAAATGTATTTTTATGTCAACATGTGTGGATCTATGTACGTAAAGTTTAATTACTGAGTATTAGCTATTATCTTAGGAAGGACCATGATCATGCATTTGGATTACAAAAGAGACATAGGAGGGACTTTGAATGCTCTTCCTTAAAATGTGAGGCACTAGGCTTTTGAGCTTAAAGTTTTGTTTTTCTCTTTATTGATACTAGTACAATTAAGTAGCACATTGTTCAAAGTTAATGGAGGTGGTAGTTGAGTTGAATTTTGGGAAATAAGTGTGTCAAGCTGATTTCTTAAAATGTTAGATATCTTGATCTCATGGGTTTCAATTTCACTGGAAACAAATGGAAGTGAATTGCCTAAATAAACTTCAAAGTTTTGCCCTTTATATTTTTGTGATTTTATTACATTAAGAAAGCTTATTTTAACATTTCAGTAAAATCTGTACTTAGTTGGATTTTCCATTGGTATTCTACTAGAGAAAGTTATGCCTGGTCTATGCTTAAATGGAACGAATCCTCTGAAAAAATAAATCCTAATTGAACTAGAAACTTCAATAATGTGACCAGATAAATTTGTTCTTGTTATATTAAGGTCTTGAAACACATTTTAAAAAAACAAACTGGGAAACAGTTGCTTTACTTTGGGGTGGAAAGGGGGATTAAGTTTATTCATAATTTGTTTAAATATATACACTTATTTCATGGATAAAAAGCTTTGTTGGAGAGCATTTGGATGGATTGGTTTCGTGTCTTGCCCTGATGACTCTGCATTTACTCAACAGGTTTTTTTGGTGAAGAAAGCTTAGCAGTTTCTTTGCATTTTTCTTTAATTTTGTGTGATTATTGATTACCTTCATTTTTACATCCTCAGTTTTTGTGTATGTTTTAGCTCCTTTCCAGCAACCTCCTCCTACAGGAGAAGTTCTCAATTCCTCTGTTATCAATCTTTCATGGAGTTCCCCTGACTCTCCAAATTCTAACAGGCTTATTTACCAGCTGTATAGGGATGAGGAAGAAATTTATGCAACTGAAGACTACCATCCTTATAGTAAGTAAGGTGACATCAAAGATTCAGTAATTGTGTGTGTGTATGTATCGGTATCTATGTGTGATGTTTCTTAGCTATTTCTTATTTCTGTCATTATCATTCTCTGTGGTTTTGAATACATTATTCCGTTTTCCTTTAATGAGTTAGTGTTCTGTGTTATTAATTCTGCTTGAAAGAAATGAATACCCTAGTCTAAACTCTGGCAAATGGAATCACCCAAAATGGCTGATAATTATTTTACTTTTTAATCTGAAAAACTTTAAAATTGACCCACCAAAGGTATTTATTGAAAATATACACAGACACCAAAGCCTAAGAGTCAAAGTCACAGATGAAGAGTTAGGGTGAACAGAAGAGACCATAATGTGCTTAAACTTCTTTTTTCATCTCCCTGGTTTTAAACTGTTAACAGATAGGAAAGCTTTTTGTGGCCTCTAACTTTTAGCACCTTCTGTTAAGCTATCAGTGTAGCTCCTGATTTGTCTTTAGCAGCACCACTTCTCTCATGTTGAGGCTTGCCAAGGGATCCTCAGAAGGCAATCCTAAAGGATTCGACGGTCTGTCCAAGCTGGAAAGGCCATTTTGTGCTAATATTGATCCACTTATCAAAGAAAAGGAAATGGGTTTTGGATACTGCTTGTATGTATACATGGCACACAAGTGGTTTTTTTTAAGAGGATGGGTGTGGTTTAATGCCACTAAGGTTTGACCTCTGTTCTAGGAGCTTCTTCAGTTTGTTGCAGTTTCTTACCAATGCAGCATTAATGTTTTGCAGAAGTTGAGTCTCTCTAATTGTTGGTGTGTACCCTGGAAGCGAAAAAAAAAAAAAAAGCTGTTTTTCAGTGGAAGTACAGATCCTTTGGAATGCATCTCACATTTCTATGTTTTGGTTCATGCTGCAGTGTTACAGTTCATTACTATGTTGGTTATGTTGTGAATTTGGGTACTCTGCAGTACATACAGTGAGGAAAGGTATGTGACCCCATGTAAGCATGGGATTAAGTGACTGAGAGAAAGAAATATTTAAAAAAAATAGAGAACTAGTAGATAATATTCCAGCTCCTTAATTTGGTTTAAAGGCCTAACTTTATAAAAATATGAATTAATTTCAGAAGAAAAGCTATGAAATGTCATTGTTATAAATCTGTTTAGTATTGTACTTAAAACAGTGCATTGTTGAGGCTGTTACTTCGTTTTACTACCTACGCACTTTGTAGAAAGCAAAAAAATTCTGGATGTATTTAGCTGGATAATGAGATATTAACATGTTTCTATTTAAAAAAACATTATCTTCTTAAAAGCATAGATTTGCTTTCAAAGACGTTTTTGACATTTCCTGGAAATCCCCCTAATTAGTTATATGAAATCATCTGCTGGTGTTTGAATATCAAAAATACATTGTTACTGCTGACAGAACTTTTCATAATGTTATTTTTTTTCTTAGTATAGTGTGGAATTTGTAATGCTTATGAGCTGAGAGTACAACTGGATCAACATTATCGTATGGCTAAATAAGAGTTTTATAGAAACATGAACTTCCCAAGAAAAATTAAGAGTAATCTTCTAAATCAGCATGGTGACCTGGGTGATAGTTTTTCAGAATCCCCAATTAAAACAGTGTTTTCTTAACTGCTGTGGAAAACCTGAGCCTCAGGTTTCCCACAGCTGTCTTTATCTTGAGAATAAGATTAACTACTTGCTCTAAAATGTGAAAAACTACCCAAACTTACTAACAATTCTAACTCCAAATTGAATTTGTTTGAATTACTTATAAATGTAACTAAATACAGAATCATAAGCTCATGAAGGATGGAAAAGACCTCTAAGATCATTGAGTCAAATGATTAACCCATCACTGTCATGTCACACTAAGCCATGTCCCCAAGTGCTACATATTTTTTGAACGCTTCCAGACATCTTCATTCTGCCAGACGGCTCATACCAAATCCTGACCACTCTTGCCATGAAGAAATTTTTCCTAATATCTAATCTCCTAATACCCGATATCCAACCTCCTCTAGCTCAATTTGAGGTCATTTCCTCTTATCCTGTTACTTGTGAGAAGAGCCTGACCCTCACATGGCTACAGCCTCCTTTCAGGCAGTTGTAGAGAGTGGTAAGGTCTCTCCTGAGCCTCCTTTTCTCCAGAGTGAACAACCCCAACTGCTCAGCAGCTCCCCACCATGCATATGCTTCAGATCCTTCACTGGCTCCGTTGCCCTTCTCTGGACTTGCTCCAGCACCTCAATGTCTTTCCTCTAGTGAGGGGCCCAGAACTGGACACAGGATTTGAGGTGTGGTCTCACTAGTGCCGAGTGCAGGGGGGGATCTTGCTGCATCTTCTGCCTGCTCGCTACTAACCCACAAGGCAGTCTCATTAGCCACTGTTCAGCTGGCAGAGTTGTTCTCCAGCCTTGTCCTAAGTTCCATGGTTTGCAAGGCCTGAAGATGACGTAACCTGGTCTTGCTATTGCTGGACTCCAGTCATAATGTTGTGATTGTTATAGGGAGTTGAAGTGCTGTAAGCAATTACTGGGCTGGTTCTGCTGCTGTTGTTCTACAATGTCAAAGGTTGAATATTCAGCAATACTCAGAATTTTGTGGTCCTCTTCTTTAAGCTGTATTCAGGGCTGGCTTGCCAGTGCGGATGTACAGAGAGGACATAGAAATAGCTTCATCCTCTTCATTTGCTTTGAAAAAGTTTACGAGTATCTGTGCTCTGACGTATATTATCCAATGCTCACTATTTCTTAAGGCAAAAGGATGTATGGTGGTATGATTGTACATAAATTCATACTGTGCTATGATGACTAAGGTGTGTAACTGCTTCTGGGATATGTACAGGAGCTATTGACAGCCACTGGTACTAAAAAGATGCTAAAAAATCTACTAAATAAGCACAATGGAAAGTAGGGGTGAGAAAGGGAAATATAAGCTTTGTATATACCTTTTCAATAATTATTTGCACTTTTGTTTCACTTCTTACCCAAGATCAAATGCTTTTCAAATGAGATATTAAACATTGCTGTAGAAGTGAGGAAGTGAAAGCACACACAGTTGAAATATTTAGTCTCATGCCATCAAATTAATCAAAAACAGAGGTCTGAAAGTTTGCACAATGGTTTGGGGTTTTTTTCTAAATTATATTCGCTAATATTGATGCTGTTTTACATTTGAAATAATTATTTTGAAGAAAAAGAGGAATGAGAAGATAATTGTATTAATCTTCGTCATGATTAAAGCAGGAACTAGGAGAAGTTCAGTGGAAAAGTAATTTCTCTAATGTTGCTAATGTGCAGTGGAATGTAATAAAGAGTAAAGGGGAGTTTTTTCCTGTGCTGAAAAAAGTTGAGAAGTTAAAATGTTTATAATCTCAAGAAGAGCATGTGAACAGGCATAAATGTCTTGGATTAGAGCTGGACAGACTTCAGGTATAGAAATTAAGATTATTTTTGATGTCTTAGACTGATACAGTTTTCTTCTCACCTGTTTGTTTCAGGTGTTCAGACCTTCACCGATACCATGTTAGCTCCATATACCTTCTATTCCTATTACATCCAAGCCAGCAACGTTCATGGTTTTACAAGAAGTGACTCAGTGACATACAGAACAAAATCTGGGACACCTATAGGAAGCTTGGATTTAAATCCTGTCTTTCCTGTTAGTCACCACTCTGTTTTACTTTACTGGACAAGCGTCTCCAATGACTCTGGGCCCATAGAAAAATACATTTTGACTTGTACTAGCTCAGTTGATCTTCAGCCTTGTGGTCAGTACGAAGGCTTAAAGACTTCAGCAATTATTTGGAATCTCATTCCATTTACAAAGTATGTTTTTTCTGTGCAAGCTTGTACTAGTGGGGGCTGCTTAAAGAGCCGGCCAGTAACTGTAGTTACTGCACAAGCTCCTCCGGAAGGGCTACACCCACCGACTGTAGAAACCATCAGCTCTACAGAACTGGCTGTGGAATGGTCACCACCTGAGAAACCAAATGGTAGGACATTGTGTTTACTTTGTCAATCAAAGTCTTTGCAAGGGAAAAGGAGCATTTCCTCAAATCTCATCAGCATATCCTTATCCATGTGCCGTACACTGAGAAACGAAGTAAAGCATTTTCTTAATTTGCCTATTTGCCATTACATGTATCCTCAGAGTCTGTGTTTTATTCTTCTGGAGTCCAGAAATCCACTGACTGTTGGGTCCAGGATTTAGCACTCAGTGGCATCTGCTGCAGCAAAAATCACATTTATAATCAAACATTTACAGTAAAATTAATTTTTTCCTAATTTGCCAGATTGCTTAGTTCAGACAGATGTGGTGATATTGCCTGACAAAAAATAAATAAGCAGATAACAGTTATGGAAAAAAATCTAAGAATTAACAGAGAAGTCTGGTTTTGAAACCATCCGTCATGTGCAGTAGCCAATTCTATTACCAGTATAACTTTGTTAGGGATTAGGTGATTGCCAAGAGTTGCTGGTCTAACTTGTGTAATAATATTTTAGGTTTTTGAAACTGAGAACACAGCTGTTGTAGGATACTTCTGTGATACCACAGATTTTATTGGTAAAACCGTCTTTTAATATATGAGCAGTGGAGTTTTGTGAACTTGCACTTACATGCACAAGTATTTATGCATATGAAAACAAACATTTTGATCTGTTCACAAAATGGGCATATGTCTATGGGGAGCTCAGCTTTCACTTTGAGCATCTAATTTTCCAGCTATTTCCAGATTAGACAGGAAGAATGCCCACACAAGAATAACAACAATTAACAATAATAATAAATATATATTTAGAGGGGCAATTTCTACAGTGCAGGTCATGATATTTGCTGTTAGCATCTCAACCTGTGTCATACACTCCTCATAGTCTGTATCCATGACATGCGTCTAATGGCCAGCACAGGCAGATTTAAGCAATATTCTCATATTTTTTTGATATCTGGTCAGATTTCCTGGTCTCTCCAAAAACAAAGAGAAAAGCTGTTTCTCTCAATCAATCTCTCCAATTTAGTGCAACAATACAGACCCAAATATATACATTTTATGGCAGTTATCTCCTGGCTTTTTAAGAAATCTCTGGTCAGATTTCTTATGATCTTATAGTTAAACTACTTTCACAATCAAACCTAGATCATGTATTGCTTCATACCACAATACTGACTGTTTTGGGTTTTTTTTCCCCAGAGTGATGAGGCCTTTCTGTATATGTAATAAGTTTGAACTGATGTAAACCTGACACACACGTGTATCTCCTATCCAGTAATATGTTCTAAAATTCTGGCATTAAAATGTCACTCAAAAGTTCCCTTCCCTTTGTCTTAAAAGAAAAAAAGAAGAAAAAAGAAAAAAACCAGTTGGCATTTTAGTAGAACTCCAGACGTCTTTTAAATTCACTAATTTTTATGGTCTTTTTCTCTAGGTATTATTATAAGATATGAACTTTACATGAGAAAAAAATTAAAATCAGCTGGGAACTTTCTTCCTCCTGAAATTCGTATTTTCCAAAGCAGTGGATGGCTCAGTCCTCAGCCAGTTGTGGACTCTCAGAATGAAAATGCCTTGGCTCCACCACAGACCAGAACCACAGTCATTGATCTGGAACCATTCACAGAGTATGAATTTTATGTGCTAGCAGTAAACATGGCAGGTAGCATATCTTCAGATTGGATATCAGGAAGAACAGGAGAGGCTGGTAAGCACTGGTTTGAATTTATTTGATAGAAAAGAAAGGAAAAACAGATTAGCATCTATTCTTAAATTTTTTTTCAATAAAATGTGTCTAATGATGGTTAACTAGGGATAAATTAACATTTTGAGCTACTTAAAGATAGGTCAGATTATCTCAGAATTTAGCATGTAAAGAAAAAGCATTTTTTTCACCATAAAATCAGGTTCTTGAGGAAAATAATCCATGTCAATTAACCCTAAATTTAAACTATGAGATTGCAAAATATACTAAGCAGTGTTTTGAGTTGAAGAACTTGAGAGGGCTACCTTTTCAGGAGTATAGCAGTTCAAACTTCTGCTGAGACCCCCCCAGTGAGAGATGCCTCTGCCCGAATTAAGGTACAAATGAGACCAATATGCTGAAGTCAATAACATGTATTTTATTTAGCGATAAATGTGAGGGGAAGAGATAGAAAGAAATAGAAAAGAAAGGGGTGAGAGAGAGAGTGATCAAGCAGAAGATAGTTACCACCCATGGATCCCGCAGTGTTGTGTTGGTCCTTCTTCAACCTGGGCTTCTCAGTGGTGATTCTGAAGTCTTCCAAAGGTTTTCACCATTTATACATTCTAGCAAATAAAAGAACTTAGGCTCATTGGCTACGCAGTTCTCTTTTTTCTACTAGTTAAATGATTCCCTTGCTTCTAATGCTAATTAGTCCACATGCTTAGTCTTTCTCTTTTTTTGAGTTGGTGGATTTCTTGGGTTGATGGGCTGTGTGTCAGTGGTCAGGATCTCCCCTGACGGAATTACCTTTTACCTAGTCAGAGCTGATTTCGGCACAGTTGCCAAGTTGGCTTTCATTGTGGCCCCTAAATTTTGCATTCTTTGTGTCCATTATCAGTGATACATTCTTCTCCCCAAGGTTTGTTAACCTCCAGCTAGGTCTGAGATAACAGCTGGACAATAGTACCATCTTTATCTTATCTCAAGTTCTTGGTATGGTGTCTTGTCTTACAGTCCAGGTTACAGGTATCCAGAGAGGCGTATTCAGGGGAGCTTCAGTGGTTGTTGGTGTTTGCAAATGCCATCTGTTCCATGACTTGGGATGATCTTTGTTTGACCAGTGATATGTGTATGAGTGGTTCCTTCTCTACACAGTTTACCAAAGGGGGAGTTCTTGTCTGGATGTGTTTAGCCAGGATGAGCAAAGCAGATCTCGCATGCACCAGGCCTGGAGTTAAGGCCATCCTGTCTGTCCCTTCTGTGCTTATCTCATGGCAAAGTCCTTGTGGCCTTAACAGTGTTTGAGACAGGCAACTGTGCGCTTTAACTCCTTACAACTCTTCATGTGCATTTATAGATGCCAAGTGTCATAATATGGCCCCTTTTTCTCAAAGTGTAACCAGTTTGCAGCCTCTCTTACTGTGACTCTTCTGTTCAGATTTTCAAAAGGACTTTGCCACTTGACGTATTATTTGAAATATCAGCAATTTATTCCAATGCTTTCAGTAGAAATCTATGGTTTTCAGACTGATAGAGCCCATGACTGGCAATTAAACATCTCTGTTAGGTTACTTATGCTTTTGTTTGGTGTTAGATTAAAAATCATGTCCTTAGTCATTTGCTCCAACAAAACAGCAGGCTAAACTAATTCCTCCTTCAAAATGAGTCTTTGTGCTTATCTGTTCCTAAATACTATATGTTATAAAAGTGTTAAATTGTATTTGGGAAGAGGTCCATTAGTGCAGTTGTTTGTATGTGGCAGAAGTGCTATGAGTTGGTATCCTATTATTACAGAGGAATCAGGTGGGGATTTAACTGCAGTGCAAACAATCCTTTAACAGATTTACTATGGAAGACAGGGGAACTGTTTTGTAAGAAGTGAGAGACATGTTAATTTCAAACTGGCCTAGCAAACAGAATCGCTTTTAAGATGCTGAAGTATTGAACACTTTTTGCTTTTATCAGTTTTTTCCCATGTTGCATGAAGTTTTTCTTCAAGGCCCTTTCATTCGTATGTACTTTCCTAGCTGCTACAGGGGATAGGACTGTAGTGTTGATTGGTATTTCTTTGAAGGCATAGGCAGAGTTTTATTCTGCATTCACAGCCAGAGTAAAAAACAGGAGAATGATGAGTGAGGTACTTACCAAAATAAGGTGAAAATTCCGGCTAGACTTGAAAATAAGGTTAGAAAGGGAAAAGAAATGATTGTCTGAAATGGTGTTTTACAAGTACAATGAGGAAGCTTGCATTATACATATTGCTCATTTATTTTATGAATATTATTAATTTAACTTTATTTCAGCCCCAGCATTCATGCCATCTCCATCAGTATTCCCTCTTTCACCATATTCCCTTAATGTATCATGGGAAAAACCTGAAGATAATTTAGCAAGAGGAGAAGTGATGGGGTATAGCATCAGTTTGATGACTGAACAAAGTACCTTGCTGCCATTTTCCCAGGTATTATTGTTAGTTACATTAAGTTTTTCCTAACTGGTAATAATAAAACTGATAAAACCGGATGTCTTCTGGGGTGTTGTGATAAATTCTTTCCCTGGTTTGTTGTATATTCTCTGATCTAACTTTTCCACCTACCGGTTTGATGTAATGTTATACACTACTTCTATGTTTTAAGTTGTATTTCACAGTAGCACTATGTTAGCACTAGTGTATGTTATACACTACTTCTATGTTTTAAGTTGTATTTAACTGTATTTCACAGTAGCAGGTGAGATTCAAAATTAGAAGGAATGAGATTGTGCAACAACATTTAAATTACCTTGATATTTGTATGTACTGTTTCTGTATTGTTGCTATAGCTGTATTTGCCATAGCTGTATTTGCTAATATGCTTAAAGCCATGCTGTGTTGTAGGAATTTACATTTTTCTTAAGAAGGTACGTCTGGATGAATTTTTGAAGTGGGGAAGGCTAAAATACCAGAAAGAAACAGATTTAAGAAGTCAAAATATGTCACTTTGAAATACTGTTGTAATGTTTGAGTGACTGGGTTTGGCAAACAAATATCATGGCATTAGTAGTAAGCTGAAAGCTTAGGAATGAGCAGAAACATGATACATAATCAGAATGTGGGAGTGTATCTGGTGCTCTTGTGTTATATTTCTCATTCAGAGCTGATTTTGTCTTTTGGTATTACCACAGATGGCCCTCAGTTTATTTGTCTATCAAGTGGGGATACTGCTGTTCCTGGGGCTGTTGTAACAATACATAAATGCCAATTGCTTCTGGTCACTGGCTTGCAAGATTCTTCATCCAAAAAACCATCTGATAACAAAGTTAGCTAAAATGCTACAGTTTATTTAGTTCCCCTCCCACTGATACCTTATACTGATGTTAAAGTAAAGTAGATGCAAGTGTTTGTAGGTATTCGTCATTCCCCTCCCTCCTAATGCCTGCTAATCATGTCACTCCTTCAATGGTGGTCAGATTTCACAACTTAATAGTGTCATTTTCGTCATCTCGATTGTAGCTGCACTGTTTGTAGCGATAACTGCACCAACCACACAGTTTTATGAGGCAATAACTTTGTTTCCTCATTTATCCACTCAGGAACTGGCTTATTACCTCATAAAACAGTGTGATGGGAAGTATTATCACCTAAATCCCAGCTTGTTCAGACTCTCCAAAATAATCCTCTCCCTCAGTTGGTCTATTCAGACTTTGTCACGTCTGAGTGAAGGAATCTGCAAGTTCAGAGACAAGTTTCTTATTAGTGAACATGTCATCAAATGACAGGAATGAAAATATTATTAACCAACTGTTGTCTTCCAATCTGTTTGCTTTGCAGGTTTTGCATATAGCCGAGGCTCACGAGCTCTCCTATGTAGCAACGGGATTAAAACCTTACAGGACTTACAACTTTACTGTTACTCTCTGCAATCAAATGGGTTGTGTAACCAGTGAGCCAGGCATGGGGCAAACCTTGGCAGCTGGTAAGGAAACAATCTGTAGCAAAGTGCAAAGCTGACACACAGTTTACTAATGAATACCATTATGATGGTCCTAGTTTGATGCACAGTGGCAGGGGTAGGTGTTGTATTAATACAAAGTGACTTGCTTAATTATTATTTGTTTGCTTTGACAGATTAAACCCAAAATGTTTTCAGTGGAGGTTTAAGGTACTCTGCTATGGCAGTAGGCTTTGTGTACTGCTCTCTCAGTTGCAAGTTATGATACATACAGTTTTTGTTTCTGTTTAAACAGTGAATGTACATAAATGTGGCTGCATCTACTCATTCATTTATGATGCTAAGAAGTTGTTAATTTGTTGTTGGGGGTTTTCAATGCGTGCGTCATGTTTACATAACAAGAAACGTAAAATGCTCCAGCTGTGCCAGTGCCTTGCTTAACACATGCAGGAGGAGTTGCATGGCTTTAGGAGTAATGTGAGTACATAGTGTATTTGTGTGTCTAAATCAGAAGCAACATACATGCTTTGGGTCTGCTTTTTTGAAAAGGCTTGTTTATTTAGCCCCTGAGATTTGAGATTTTGCTTTGTAGGTATGTATCTACATATCTGTGGAAACAGTGCTAAAGACACTGCGTGTATGTTCCTGTGCACCTTAATATATTTTCAGTCTCTGAGTTAATTTCAATAGCATTGTCATGGATTTCAAAGGTACTGTCTGCAAATTTAGGGGAAAATACACATCAGTCCAGAACAGAGATGGTGAAAGCTTTTATTTACTTTGAAGAAAGGACTGGCATAAACTCGCTTCTTGGACATCAGGGGTTCAAGAGAGTTTTAAGAGAGAGATTGTTACGAATATCAACTTTACAAGTCTCTTTATTCATGGAATGAGGTAGTCAATATAGGTCTTTAATACTATAAATACAAGCTCAAAACCATACTATGTGACATAATGGTGTTCATCTGAAGAGAGCTGACCACTTAACATTGTGGTTTCCTGTTGTATAGGCATTTAAAACACATTAATTAATTTAACAATATTAGCTAAAATGCTTAACAAAAAGTTTTAAGCAATTGGTGGTGTTTTCATATGGATGTTGTGATGATGATCTTTGCAATTACCTCTCTCATGTAATTTAGTCTCATGTAGGAAAAAATCTGAAATTTGCTGCTGAAGTGAAATTTAAGGTGCTGGGATTTTGCTTCTAGTCTGTCCTCAGTTCTTCATGTCTATTTAGTTCATTGCCTTTCCATTTGTATTCAAGTGGAAGGCTGGCCATATACAGCGCCTCCTACTTGTATAAGTATGACTTTATCCCATTCCACACAGCCATGAGAAACGGTGTTCCAGTCTGTGCTGATAACCATGGAAACAAATATTGCCTAAACAGCACACATTATTACTACAAATGATCCAACTTTGCATTTATACATTTATTAAAAGATTCAGAAACAATAGCTTAGTTATGCTTGACAGCTTGTTTATGGCCATCTCCTCCCTGGTTGTGTTAATACTTAGAGACCTATCACATTAGAGAAGACAGGAGAATACAAAATAGCATAGCAGGCATGTCCCCATTTATTAGCTGTTTTGCAGTGAAGCCTTTTCCTGCTTACTGTTGTAAGCCTTGAAAGAAAAGAATCAGTCCTGTATTGTGTTCCTTTTATGTTTTTAAAGCATGTTATTGCAATGTCTTAAATTCTGCCAAACTGAAAAATGAAAAACTTACATTTTGCATGCAGTTTTATCTTCCACCATTCGCATTTTTTCTTCCTGGAGAAATTTGTTTCATCCTATCCATCCAGGTTTATTTTTTTTTGTTTGGTTGGTTTTTTGTTTTGTGGTTTTTTGTTTGTTTGGAGTTTTTTCATTTGTTTGTGTGAGGTTTTTGGTGTTTTTTTTTGTTTTTTTTTTTTCTTTTTTTTGTGTATGTGTGCATGTTTCATTCTGTGAGGTTCTGTAAAACTGTGTTTCCAAAGACGATTTAAAAGAAGCACTGTTTACGTGATGACATTCAAAGGGAGTTAAAACTCAAAGCAAAGTTGGGGAAAGCAGTCCCTGTCATTTGTAAAAATAGATAATCAACTTTAGTCCATTCTGATCCTTTCTTTTTTTGTCATTGAAAAGTGAAAATTAAAATTAAAATTGCCTTTCTAAGACTGTTGGGGAGTTCTTTTTTATGAAGGAATGTCTCCTTGGCAAAGAGACAGCTTTCCTGGCTGGGTGCCAGTCCCCCTCCATGCCCTGGCAAAGGCAGCTTTTTGGAGGAAGTCTTGACTGAAATGTGTTCCAGCATGATGGTCCCCTTGCATCGTAACACAATCCAGGAGCTTTGAATTGTGTTTCAAGTTGGGCTAGAGGTTATACTAAATTAGACTAATTCTTCTCCTCTGATCCTCAGGAGGGGGAAGAGAACCGTAATGGAAAACCATGTCCACTCCCTTTCTATGTATGGACTATACTAGTTTATCACATGGACCATTTAAATTAATGGGTATCTTGATGACTGTGATTTTGGCACGTCCAGCAGATGTGAATTAGCAAGGGGCTTCTTTTTGAAATTGCCAATGGCTTCTAAAATTTGCCACCAGAAGTCTCGAGTAATTTTTAAGCTTTGTTCAGATCCAGTAGGTTAATTTGAAGCCTAGATATAAAAAAGATACTCTTTAAAACCTAACTTTTTTCTCTGGCAACTTGCAGGGTTTTTGGTTTGTGTTTTTTGTTTGTTTTTTTTTTTTTTAATACTTTGTAAGACAGAAAATGAAAACAGGCGGAAAAAAGGGCATGAAATCACTAGAAATAAAACTGTTGAGGAAGAAAAGTAAGTGGTTTTGAGATAAAATTGAAAAGACAAAGAAAAGAGACTACTTCACGCAGGAGCAGAATTTAAGGATAGCACCCAAGAGGGCAGAAGCATCAGGAAGAGTCTGCTGATTTTTCAGTGAGAAGTCTCTTGGACTATGACTGGTTAAAATCCAGAAGAAAACTTAATGAGTGGATTCATTCTATCTTGGTTCAATATAGGCACCTGTACTGGGAATATCTTAGGAGTAGCTTTGCAGGAGTAGTAGAGTGAAAGAAAACTCAAATTGGCCATATGTCCTTGTGTCTGTCAGACTGGCAAAAGCACTCCTCCTCACCAATACCTACACCCACGATGTTTGTAAATGGTAATAAGAGAAGACAAACCAGAAGAACGGGAGGAGAGTGAGAGAGAAAACAAAGTAAAATTATTAAGAACGGAGTTATTTTTATGAAAAGGCTGAGTGAAAGCTGTTACAAATGCATATGAAGCCAGGAGGGTGAGGTAATAAAAGAACAGTTATGCCTGATGCTTTGAGAATGGTAAAAAGTGTTGGAAGATCAATGTTGGTGTAAATGCAGTATTGGCATGAAAGACCAAAACAGGCATAGGAAGGTAATAGAAGAGAATTACCCATCCCTGTTACTCAAAGAGAAGGTGACTGGACAGAAAGAGAACCTCAGTTTGGTCTGTTTGTATACGAATACATACATAGTAGACTTTTAAATATGTGATTAATTAAGAAGTGTTTCATACTTTTAAATCAGTCTTTTAAATGGTAAATTAAGGTGCTGCAGCTTCCACAATCCATGTGGTATTTGAAATACTTTTTGTGTGCTGCAGTATCGTGCTGATGCTAGTGAAATCCTTGGCTGATAGATGCGACAAAAGTTCATTGTTGATACTTTATTTGAAAATTTGGAATCCAATTTGAGCTTTATTTTCGTCTGTGCTGTCTCAAGATCATCAAGTGGATCTGCATTATGTAACTGAAAGCAATATTGGACAGTAATTATACATTTTTCATCTTGATACATAGAGCAAAATTTTACTTTATTCTTCTCTCTGGGTTCTGCCATACTCACATTCCTATTTATTTTTGAAAATGGCATTCAGCCAGTTGTTTTTACTAGGTCTTGACAATTTATTTATTTTGTTTTAAATTTCAAAAGCACTTTTTGTTAGTGGTTTTCTCTCGTGTAGGATTCTGAACTGATACTTGTAGAATTCTACTAGCTGGTACCAGTGAGAGACCTGGTCCTTTGAAAGTTTCTTTTTGTGACAATGTGTCTGCATGAAATTATGAATTACCAATACAAAACATGCATGTTTTCAAAATTTTTAAGTGAGGCAGAGAAACACCATTTTATTCCCATCATTTTCTGTCATTTTGGCAGGATGAAATTTGGCAGCATGTGAGTGCTTGGAGCAGTAAAATAGCTTATGCTACTGATCTCAAATCATATAGTCAAAGGTTGCCTTAAACAATCTATACAGCTATGTTTCATTAGCTACTGTGTGACTAAGCTTATTTCTTGTAATTAAGTTTGCCTTTCCTTTGGCCTTAATTTTTTTTTTAAATTTCGTTTAAAAAGCACTTTTTAAGACACAGCGAAGTATGGCTTTGTGATTGCTGCCATTTACCCCAGCACACTGTATTCCTGATCTTTTGCTTTTGATGGCAATTACAGGGTTCAGAAGCTAATTTGTGGAAGATATTCTTCCAGCACCAGCTGCATCTGGCTTCTTGGCAGACTTCTCAAGCAGTTGTATTTGGGGCTTTGGAGTTGCCTCTGGGTTTGCCGGGGTAATTCTGGGCTGTCTTACACTCCTTGTTGTTTTCTTTTTGATTACCCTTTTAATCCGAGTAATTTGTCCGTTTTTTCCCATTTTTTCCATTCATGAATAAGGTCCGGTACAAGCCCTTTTCAAAAGCCTCATTTGTTTATGTCTGTCATAGATGGCTTTTCTACAAAGGCTATGCCTCGATTTTAAAACCACCAATACCCATTAAACAGGTAGTAAGAAATATACAGTTTCCTTTGTTACAGAAGAGAAATACGAGGGCCATTTGCTGCTGGCCTGGAAACACAGATTGTTTTGCATGCATGTACATAAGTCTCTTCATTGTGAATAGTACCCAAAGTGATTAAACAAGCACTCTTAATATGTTAATTTATAATTTTAATTACAACAATCTTGTATATATAGTCATTAGTGAATACTAATATAAATATTTTTCTACCTTTTTATTCATAATGCATAAACCAATCATCCAGTTACTTCTCGGCAGTTGCCTGTTTCCGTTTCATAATACAATCTTTGTTCTTAGTTATGAATGCATTTTGTTCATTCCTGTCTTGAATAATCCCTCATTAAGCTAGTCACTTTCTGCTCCATGCTAAAAAGGAAAAATTATCATGCAAATGTGGCATGCCATATTAAAAAGCACATTACCAAACACTTTTGTTGCTGTCCTTCAATTAGTTTCCCTTCTTTGAATTTAATTTCATTTGTTGTTAAACTACTGACTTGATGTATGGACTCATGAATTTGAGGCTGCTGCCAAGAATGTAGCAGGAAAAAAATCAAAGCCTCTTCAGAAAGCTACAGAGGCAAAGCTGAAATGAATTTGCTTCACCTTTGACAAGAACACTTGAGCAGCACTGGAATCCTCTGATGATTCAGCTTGGCTAATTATCCAATTATTTATTCCAAGAATAAAGACGCTGTTTTACAATTAGAAAAGTGTAAAGTAATCTGAGAAATTTCGTAATGACAGATGACTTAAGTAACTTCCGAGATAAATAGAATCTGCTCAAACTTGTCTTGCCAAGTGTTCAAGCTGTAGTTAAACTGCTCTTTGAATTTCAGGAAATCAGTAGGGACTCAAAAGTTATTTGTTTCTTCTCCCCTACCAACCAGATATTATATGTCAGAAAATAGCTCAAAACAGCTCAGTTTGTTCTTTTTCCTCTCTGTCAAATTTGCAACATTTTTAAGCTATGTTTAAGTTGCATTCCTCTTGATTAAAAGCTTTTGGTTCAAAGCAATACTTTTTAATTGCCTAATAATATAAGTCAGTTCTTAGGAAAGAACCGTGCATTTAGGAGTTCATTTGCAATATAACTGAAAAATTCATTGCATGGCAGTAAAACAATTTACTGTTAATTACAAGGAGAAGAATTTGCTGTACCATGCTCACAGATTGCCATGAATCATGCAGCACTCCTAGAGATTTATAACAGATGTGTAAGTGGGATGAATTAGCAGGGTTTAATAACAGAGACACAAATCATGCAGACTTCAAGGAGCTTTAATTGATATACTAGAATGTGACGGGCATGAATCACTCAGCCATTCAACAGCACTGTAACATATGGTCAGCTCAATATGCTGCATCTTAAATCGGTTGGTGAGTCGTTGGTTGTCCCATATGGTGGAAGCAATATATTTTTCATGATTTTTAAAAAATACAGTGTATTACATCTATTTTAAAAGAAATACGATTGCAACACATCCATGTTACTAAGTTTTCTTTTGATGTCCATTGTGGGTGGGTTTTTATTCTTTTTTTGGGAAAGAGTCCAAAATGGACTCTAAAGAATCTCTTAAAACTCAAAATATTGTCAGAAGATATAGGTGTTATTGCTTGACTCATTTGCTGTTAAAATAACTGATACCATTGTGAAGTGCAGAAAAGGAGAAGAACATACCTGAAATGCAATGGCAACCTCGGGATCCTCTAGACTAATTACTGGTAGCAAAAATGAAATGGATGACCCATAGTGAGGCATGTAATTTTACCTGCAAGGTAAACTCCAATATGAAAAGAAAAAGATATTTTCTGTAACTTTTTGTCCTTGAATTTGCTGGTTTCTTATTTTTTAATTTGTATATATGCATTTTGGATTCAACTTAACAACAATTAAAAACTGTGTACTTTTCGTTGCTGTTATCTTCCTGAACCTTTCAGTGTCTAATTGAAGGCTTTGGTGGAAGAGTACACAAATACCTACCTACAATAAGCTGAGCAGAAGTTACTCAAACATATGTAAGCCTGTAAAATTTAGCCACAGTGTAAATATGTTATTCCTGGGACAAGAATCTGGCAGAGTATGGAAAAGCTTTAGCAGTTGTATTAGTAAACCTGACAGACTTGAGAAAGGAGTATTGTATCCTTAGAACCATGGCTGCCAGAATTTAATGTCAACAATTAAAATTTATTTTGATCCTTACCTAGTGTTTATTACTGTTTGTATACACAACAGACCTTACTAATACAGAGATGCACTATTAGATGGAATTACCATCTGTTCAGAGCGAAATGCTGGCATCTGTCTTCGAGCCTAAAACTAAAATGATATTATTTCAAACAAAACAAAATTAACTGCTCTTTACTTACCAACTTCATTTTTGTGTACATGTGTGTGCATAAACACATGGGAAAGGCTTATTTGTAATGACCTGTGTAGCAAAATCTATATTTAGATATATGACTTCAACATAAGCTGTATGGACCATCTGTCTTTATTGGTCTTTTCTGTGCCCTCTGCTACACAATGGCATGCAGTAATCATGGGCTTTTAAATACTGTTTTAGCCTTATAATATATTAAATATGTATTATATAGCAAGACATTAAAACTACATAATTAAAATACACAAAAATGTGACTTTGAATCCACTAAAATGCAGTATGCTCATTATTTTGACAGATGTGTCTTAACAGAATGTGACTAAAAAAAATTAAATAGGTAAAATTACACTCGATTCATCTTTCAGAAAGTAGCTACAGGTACCACAGTGACACCTTTAGGAAAATATATACTGTATCTTTTAGTGTTGAATATTTTTAATTTCAGCATTTAGTACCCTGCTGGGCTGGTGCTACAGATTTATTTCAAGACATGTCTGTTTTTGTGTGCAGTTGGGTTTTCTGTTTGGGTTTTTTTGTTGTTTTTTTTTTTATTTGTTTGTAAATACTTATGTAACCTATTCCGTACAGTTTGCTGCTGTCTTGATGCACAAGAATTCTCAAGAATCAAGGAGACTGTAGTTTAAATACTAATGCTATAGCAAGGATATTACTTTCTGAAAGGGTAGTCTTGTGTTCCATATATCACAAAATAATAAATTGTGTCATGCCAATGTTTAATGCGTGTACACAGTGCATTAACTGTAACTGTAGTACATTTATTTGTGCTAGAGGAGACTTGAAAATGATTAAAAAATCAATACTTCCCTGTCAGAGAAGCAAGTGTTACGATGCATTTAAGTAGTTAATTGCATAAGCCCCATAAAAGCTTCGGGTTTGGGTATCAGAGATGCCATAATTATGGTCCAAGTAACTGCCGTTTATTAATACTAGACTTTAAAGGAAGATGTGGTTATTGTCATGCGTGCTAGTCAGCTGTATGCATGTTAAAAATAACAAATTTTAGCATTTCTGTGTTGCCATCAGTAATCTGAACTGGAGGGCTCAACCTCTTCAGTTCGCATTTGAAATGCTGACGTAGGCTGGTTCCCTCAAAGGTGAAGTTTTGATTGTTAAGCCATGTTTTCTATTTAAACTTGTGCATTAATACCACAATTCATTAGTGCTGTGCCCTACTTATGCAGGAAAGCTTATGACCTCACACTGCATTACTTCAATTTTGACATTGTAAATTTCTATCATCACTTGAGATACTAATTAGACTGTGAAGTCATAAATGATACCTAAGCAGGAATTTACAGCACATAGTGCCATTGGCAGTTTCCCAGTTCCCCCACTCCCTGCTTTCTCCAAGAAGAATATCTATCAAGTTATGGGGTGTGGGGACAAAGAAAAAGAAAAAAGAAAGAAGTAATATACCACTGGCAAATAGGAAAAATAAAAAATATGTTAATGATCTTGGAAATGCGGGAATGTTTAAAAGGATGTTATTAATTCATTTTAAATGAAGCAATCTCTCCTTCTCTAAAGAACTTGTGCTATATACAATGCTGGGCTGTGAAGTAATATGTCAGGTTTTGAAGGCCCATATTTTAATTCAGGTTTTATTGTTCTTGAAAGGCGTTTATTGCTCTTTACTATGTCATTATGGGAGCAAGTAATTTTTACAAGTTGTCATTGTATTTCGCTTCCTGGGTACAAATGAAGTTTCTGTTGTTAAATCCTTTTCTTTATCAGGGAAAGAAGGGAAGAAAAAAAGACAAGATAAGACGTATATGGATTCTATACGTAGCAGAGTGTTCTCATACTTCTCCAGATGATGTCTTCTATTGTTTCAGTGATGGTCCATTTCTTTCCACCTGTATGACCGTCATGTCATTATCCAAACAGGTCATGCTGCCCTCCAGTGGCTTACTGTACAGTATTTTATAAAAAAATGGAATTAGTTTGGTTAATAACTCAGCTACAGAGTAGCCAGTGCCAACAGAGTGTGTAAAGGAATATCAAAGTACTGGGTTTAATGGTAGGAGAATCGTCCTAATAATGTAAAACTATCTTATGCTGCTACCTTTGTGGAAACAGTCTTGTTTGGAGTCTTGGTGTGCACCAGAATTGGTGGAGAAAGAGAGGGTTGTTTTCTTGAACTGAGTAATTACCTGAATACAAGCTGGTGTCTGGTGTGCATATCATGAGAACAACCGGGCAGGCCTTCAGTATTGTGGACAGAGAGCTGTTCTGCTCCTCTTGGTGAAGTAAGTCCAGTGACAAGAGACTCCTGTTGTTGTGTACCATACTGAGATGTAACAGGAGTTAAATTAACTGTTCAAATTTTCCTTTGGTTTTTTGCTCACATCCACATGTGGAAGTCATACAGATACATACAGGGAGTTTGGCATGAGAGGCCCATCAAGGAAGGAAGGAATACAAATATACTTTTTATGAAGATGCTGATTAATATTCTCAAAGATGATGAACAAAAATATTTTAGATATAATTACAGAGACATTTCTCTAAAGCCTGAAGAAACAAATAAAGTATTTCTTGTGCAACTAAAAGTAAGTTTCTCATGAAGATTAAGAATCTTTTTTGAGGTTTTTTTTCTCTCCTAATTAAGCTTCTATGGATATTCGTGTTTATTCTTAAGAAGATCAGAAAATGAAACAGGATGTTTTGTAAAGATTATGTTATGTGCAATAAATAATTTCCCAAGTGTTATGGACAATGATACATAGGTAACTTTTTTATCCACAGCTCCAAGGAAACTTAGTGCCCCTCGTGTTGAAGGAATAAACAGCACAACAGTAAAGATAATTTGGGATGAACCTGAAGAGCTTAATGGGCCTTCTCCCATCTACCAGGTGGAAAGGATGGATTCATCTTTAGCTACAATGAGTATAGAAGTAACAAAAGGGATCCGTTTCCCAGGAAATGGGTATTACAGATTTGCGAGTTCCACTCTCCCCACCAATACCTACTTTACAGGTAAATGAGTTTAAATTACTTAGAAAATCTACTAATTGTACTCTGAATTTGTTTTACCATTTAATATCATGTTCTGTGAACTTTTTATGTTAAAGTAGGTAGGTTCTAATTTATTAAAGTACTGTAATGATTAGTGATGTATGGGCTATTTTGATACTCACTTAAAAAGCCTGTGGAAATCATTGGACGTGGGATTTTTATTACCTCATGTTTGGACAGAGAGATGTACATGACAGTGAATGTTGCTGCATGTTTGACTTGTTTCTGAGTTTTAAATATAAGATTTTATTTATTCTTCTGGGATACAAACTTTCTAATTAATTTGCTGTGAGTGCTAAGATATGTTTTATTTCGTACCTTTTTGAGGATTCCTGGGGCTGCATAAGCACTCAAAAATCTCTGTCTTTCAGGTTCAGAGCATTTGTGTTGTGATCCTGTTTGTTTTGTTAAGGAAAGAAAAAAGCCTGCCACTCTGACAGAATTCCACTCTTTGTGGGCCTTTGGATGTTGTCTCTTTTTTCTTGATTAGTTACTTTACTTTGGAACCAGGAGATTTTCGGATTGAAGCAGACCTATGTCCTGTTTCTGTGATTCTCATCATTTGCTGATGCCTTCACTTCTGGGATAAAGCAAAGATACAGACAATGTATTTTTTGCAAAAATGAACCTGGTTGCATGTTTGAGATGTTGTAGAGGTCTGTAAGTGAAATCTTGCATTCGTATGCATGAAGTATGAGTGTTTGAAAGAAGAAAGAGCAAAGCTGAAGACTTAAAAAAAAGTGTATGAAAGGTCTATGTGTGTGCATATTTATCTCAGGTCATGAGAATGATAGCAGGAAGGGGAAATCCAAAAGGAATCTAGGTAACTGTAAGAGCTATCAACTAGCACACTGATGGTGCAGGGGCCACACCAGTGGCAGTGACACAACTTAACCTGGTACTAAGCCTTGTTTGTTAAGAGAGAGAAGGGCTGCAAAAACCGTGCAGCATTGTTGACACACAAAAGAATGCTGGAGCTTTGGAGAGCACTCAGCTGACATTCCTTGTCTTCGGGGTCACCACAGGTAATTCTGGCAAGGGTGTTTGAGCACTCAGTACTTGCAAATGTGTATGTGAAAATTCAGGTTTTGTTTAAAACAGAAATCAGCTTCTTGCCTCTCTATGATCACTCAGTGAATCTGACTTAAAAGAACAAAGTTGAAGATGCCTTCACATTTTTTTCTAGCTAGGTGCTTACTTGACTGATAAATAATAATAACAAGTGATAATATGTTAGTTAAATATTGACACCGTGTTGACTGGCACAACCTGTCTCTGTGCAGGAATCTGTAGGAACAGCTGTTGGACTCCTTTCCTCATCCAAATTGCTCAGTGGTTTTCCTGACATCAGTTTGCACCCTTTACTATATATTTAGAAAAAACCCCTTTGATATGTTTCTTCTGTTGTCGGTTGTGTCTGTTTGTTACCAAGCAAGCCCAGCACCAATCTATCCAAGTGTCGATTCACTCTGGGGTTTAGTTATGCTCCGTAAGCTGAGACTGATGCCTTGAGGAAAGTTTATTGTGATGGCTGAGATGATTTGAGAGAGTTTGGACAGGCAGGTTGGGAGAAGTTAAAATAAAGCTCCCTTCATATTGGCAGCTGATGGCTGATAATGCTGTATGGATAAATATAATTTATCATAGCTTTGGATTGTAATCTTTCTCTTCTACCAGCTATTAGTCAGAGTATTTGGAGACAACCTAGAACTAAAACACACTAGGCAATTTGTCCAGACATCTGCTAGTAATGACTGACAATCAGATTAAATCAGTCTATGTTTGGTACCTGAAAATGTGTAGTTCGGGTTTGGCAACTCAATAAAGATTTTGAGAAATATAAATCTGGGTTTTTCTAAGTAGGTCATCTGTCCTTCTTCCAAAACATGATGGAGGGGAAAATGATAGCAAATCCAGGAGAGCTTAGAAAGACAGACACTTAAGCGGATGAAAAATATTCTTTAACTGCACTCTGCAGTTGTTTCGTTGTTGAGACCCTCTCTTACTACCCATTTCTGAAGACAAGCAGTTGGCAATTGTGCTTTATGGATGGAACAGCTTTAGTGTGCGTGCAGCTGTGTACATTTTTGACACAAAAGTGTGCCAGCTTGTATATGTCAGTCAGCAGACAGATACTTCTCGGTGCGTCTGGGATCTCCCACTGTTAATCCAGAAAAAGATTGATCAGTTTATTCATTGCTAATAAATGCAGTTGTCCTCACTACCTCCCTGGCTGGTCTTACAGTCCAAGGTGCAAGTAATAGGGGCAGATGTATTTTCTGGGAAATTTTCCAAATTCATCTTAAAAAAAAAAAAAAAAAAAAAAAAAAGAGTTACTCAGTAAGCCCTGGCTACACTAAGCAGTGTCCTGTCTGTAACAAAGCCTCCAGCTGCACAGGAAGATGTGTTCTGAGTACACATTAGATGATAGGAAATCAGGTAAAAAGATTTTTTTTCTGCTGGAACTGTCACATGCAACTTTTCAGCTCTTCAAACTGTGAAGAAGTGTTTTAGCCATGAATAATATGATTTCCCAAATGATGCAGACTTGAGTTTTAGTACTTATTTGCATTCCTTGAAGTTCTTAGATACAACAGTATTCGTTGTATCTATCAAAATACCACAAGGCAAAGGAGAGCTGTTAGTGTTCTTGTTTTAGCTAAGGAACTTATCCATCTCCCATCACTCTGAAAATTGGGGTATTTAGGTGTTTATCTTCGTATCTTCCCCATGAGACAACGAACTGGTGTGATTCTGATTTAACATATGGGGAGCTGAAGTACAGATTTTTCTTAATGTGGGACTTTATACTTAAAAGGACCTCTAGAAATGGCTAGAAGGTTTTACAAATTACTTATTTTGTGTGGTTTGCTTTTATTGGTCCAGCTTGTGTGCCATGGCTGTGAGTTTGGAGTCAGAATGCTGCAGTACCACTCTTGTGTCTGCCTTTCTGGTTCTCGTTGCCAAGAGAATGTCTATTTTATACAGGGGGTAGACAGGCAAGCTTGGAGTTCAAATGTCATTCCTCTTGGATGCTACTTGTTTTAAAAGAAAATTATTCATATAATATTGATCAAAATGCAGGCTACTCTGAAGAAAGTTTTGTGTTTGGCCTTGCTTTGAATCCAAGTTTTCTGAAATAGGATAATACACTTAAAAAGAAGTATGTCTTGCCTGGACTATGTAGTCCTTCCTCACCTCTACATGATGCGTATTCAGCTCTGTAATAATTAGAAAATAACTGTATGACGTAAGATGTTAATATATTAAGCATTAAAAGAAGAACTTTTTTTTACAATGACATTTTTAGTGTTGTAAAGTGGTCTTAAAAATGTGTATTTAAAAAAAAATATAGACCTGTGCTAGTGTTTTTACTGCCAGATTCTGGCTCAGATACACAGACATTTCTCAGAGTGGAGAATCTTTCCAGTAACGATGTTTCTTAATGAGTTTGCCATGGAACACTGCACAGGCGTCGTTGACATTTGTTCTGAGCAGAAGTGCTGAGAATGGCTGTGGTCATTCGGTGTTGGGTCTCCCCATAGCTCTTCATCACAGTGAACTCTGTTTGCAGCAATGTAAAACAAATTCCACTCCGTAGGATCTTGAGCAAACATCTGATAGTTAGTCAAAGGGGCAGATATTTTCATTAGTTTGTGCAGCCAAATAAACAGGCCTTTTCCAGCATCCCAGCAAAACTTTATGGGATGCATTACGACTGAATACCAAGAAAATGAACAGGATTAGAGGTCCTAAAACAGTGTAAGAGGAGAGGCCAAAGAAAATGGTGTAGTTTAGAAAAGTGAAGACTAAAAGGAAACACAATAATGGTGCTAAAATAGATAAAAATATGTAGTTTAAAAGAAGAGAATGAACTTTTTGTGTTTACTGTGCGTAAAGCAGCAATGCGCTCATAATAAGCTTAAAATACAGCAAGGTAGATTGTCTTTTTTTTCTAAAAGATTCAGGCTAGTTGAGCAAAAGAATTCATTGTTGTTAGAAGAAATGAAAGCTCTGACAGTGCAGATTTTAAAGAATAGTTGGATGAGCATTTGTCAGGAATAACCTGGGTAAAATTGATTCTGCTTTGGAGTAAGTGGATTGTTTTTGTGACCTCTAAGAATGTTTTCCAAACATATATCCTATTATAAACTCAGACTAACCCAATGAAACTAGGAAAGATGTTCATTTCACCAAATAACTTTTAGTAGGAAAGAGCTGCCTTTTTCTTTTCTGATTGACAATTTTCTGTGTAGAGGGAAGGTTGCATGAGTTGAACAAGTGTTGCTTCTGTTTTATTTTTCTCCTCTAGATGTTTTCCAGCATTTCTTTTTACAGCTAATGATTTGAGATGGTTAGAAATGAATTTTAATCCTTAATTCAGAATAATGTAATAATTTAGTGTTGAAGAGAAATCATCTAGTCTGGTTGCTCATATTGAGTCCAGCTGGACCTGTTTAGGCCTTTGCCTACTTGAGTTTTCTCTCCATATATAGCTAAGTATGTTTGCAAATACTGTTCCAGTTTCCAGTTTGACCCGTCTTTTGGTTTACTTTTCTCCCTTATATCTATACAAAATTTTCTGCATATGAACTTGTGTCCATTGCCTCTTGTTCTGTCACTATAGAGGTCCGAGAAAGTGTGGCTTCATCTTTATATCCTTCAGGGAGTTAATTGAAGAAGGCAGTGATTTCCTCCTTCCTTCAATGCTTAAGACTGAACAAACTCCTTTGTCTCAGCCTCTTGCTGGGTGTCATGTGCTTTTGCCCCTTACTATCTTGGTGCCACTCCACTGGATTTGTTCCAGGCTGCAAGTACCTTTTGTATTTGGTTTTGGGTTTTTTGAGTTTTGGTGGGGGTTTTTTTTGGTTTTTTTTTTTTGGTTTTCTTGGGTTTTTTTTTGCTTGTTTGGGTTTTTGTTTGTGTGTTTTATTTGTTTGTTTTGTTTTGTTTTTTTAAATGCCAGAGTACCCAAAACTGCACTGTAGGACTTGCATTTGCCTCTGCTGGATTTCACTAGGTTTCTGTCAGCCCATTTCTCCAGCCTGCTAAGGTTTCTCTGTGTTGCAGTGTATCCACTGCAGCCCTCAATTTTACTTTTTTTTAATTGCCTCCAAACTTTTTGATAGCACACTCCATTCCATCGCCTGGGATCCATTTTAATGAATAGAACTGTTAAACAGAATTGGTCCCAGTTCCAGTTTCTTGTAAATGCTGCCCACTGGGCTTTGTGCCACTTGTCACAAGCCTTTGAGTCCTGCTGTTTAGCCGGTTTTTTACTCACTTTTATAGTCCACCTGTGGTCCATCTATTTCTCCAGATTGATGGCAAGGATTCCCTAATCTATAGACACAACTTTACAGCAAATGCAGTTAAATTTGTTTGCTTCAGCCTTATACTAAAAAGATGGAGGGAAAGGAAGAGGAGGGGAGAAATCTGACCTTTTTGCTTAGTTTGGCTTTAAGTATTCTTTGTCTCTCTGCTGGCATTTTTTCCTTTCACAGCTTTTGAAGAATCAGCCGTTTTTATTTCATTACATTGAACTGAAGAAAGTAAACAAGATTTTCTGAGGGAGAAACTATTACAAAAGAAATTCTTACTCCAAGCTTTTGAATACTCTGAGAGAAAAAAAGACAGCACATTTGTTTTGAGGACTTGAAGAACATACTTTTTGTCAGGGAACTTTTAATATTGCCAATCATTTTTCAGACTTTTATTTTAAATCATACACTAAAAAGCTCTTGGAGAACTCGCATTTTGTTGTGTCCTTTCTGTCTAGGTTGTTGCCACAGGACTTGTCCTTAGAAATTCTTTTAATTTTTATGCCAACTTCTTACATTTTCACCTCTTGTCTTCACAAAAAAATGATTTGAACCCACATCCTCATCTTCTGTGAAAGAAAGATAAAGATCTTCTGTATCACCGTCAAGTGGCTGCCTTCAGTAAGAAGGAGAACCATCCTTTTTTCTGCCTGAGAACTGTTTGCACAGAGATTTTAGGTAGAATTTTATCTTAGTACTTAAAATGAATTCACAGTTTCATCTTGAAAAACACATTCCTTCCTTTCTTCCTTTTGAATCCCAAGAAGCCTAAAGATAGGGAGCGAGAGAGGAGCTGCATATAGAGAAAAAGGAGTGATCCAGCACAACAAAGCGAACTCTGCTGCTTTATGAACAAAACAACTTAAAACATTTTTGAACATGCACAACAGGGACTTAGGCAACAAATAAGCCAAGCTGCTGCTGACCTTGCCAGTGTTACAGGGGAAATATTTTCACTAAGATGAACTGGTTTTTTAGGCACCAACATACTTTCTATCAGTATGAAGTAGCTGCTTTTTCTTTCTTTTTCTTTTTTTTTTCCAATTGTAGCCAGTACAGAAAAGAAGAAGAAAAAAAGAATCTCGCCTTGTGTATTATTTTTCAAATTTACCTCTTGTACTGTAACAGATCAAGTATGCAGCACAAGCTTTGGCATACAAGTGCAGTTTGGGTTTGTTTTCTGCATCTGCTTGGCTTTAGTGCCAAAGTAGATTTTTGCCAGTGTTGTGTGACATTTTGCACTACATGGTTAAAACCCATTTTTTTTTGCTTGTGCATGGTAACTTTTAGAGCACACAGTAGTGCTGTACAATGGAAGTTGTAAAAGAAATAGCTTTCCCATTGTTATATCAAGCTGCCAGTGGAAAGGCCCTTTCCTAGACTAGATCATAGTTTCAGCTGTCTGTGCAAAACCAGTTACAGAATTGGGTCTTTTGATTATCACAAACACACAAGATGACCTGTACTTTTTAAAAGAGCAGTTCTTCCCCTTTTGTCACAATTCTAGCTGGGCTTTCGCTAATTTTGTGCAAACATGATTCACTATTTTGGAATGTAGTAGGCATTCTCTCTGCAGGTGTCAAGCCTAAGAATTAGCAGAAGAAACAGTTATGGAAGTGCTGTGTTTTGCTTCAGCCATGCCATCTTCTGGGATTCCTTTTGTGCTTGTGCACCACTAAGAAAAGGTGCAAGATGGCGGGACTTATTGAGAGAGATTTAGGGAAATAAAAGTTGCTGAAAATAGCAAACAAGATAAAAAAGCTATCAGATAAACACTGCACAAAGGCATGATGTTTATTTAATTAAAAAATATTAAAATAAAGGAGGCAGTGGAAGGTACCAAGCATCTCTTGAAAGCTTAGCATGCCAGAGATCCATGTACTCTGTGTTAAATGGAGGTGGATTTCGCTTCAGTCAAAGCAAATAATACAGATCAAATAAAGAATTTGAAGCAGGTTTGAACATAGAAAAGAGTAGTTCAATGGATGGTCACCTTCTGGAGTGAGTGTGTGAATGCTTCTGGAAATTCTCGAGCTCAAATACCTGATGGTGCAGAGATGTGTGAAGGAAAAGTGACTATTTCTAATGGTTTTCATTTGCTAGAGCAATTGTGGATCTTCCATACTAGGACTTCAGTACTTAATAAGATTTTTGTGAGATTCTTATGTGCTGGTATAAACTTATAGCCCAAAGTACTTTTTCAGAGAGGGATTTGATGAGAAATAATAGCCAAAAAGACAAAGATCATCTGGTACAACCTTTCTTGGCGAAAGCATAGTCTAGACAAGATGGCCCAGTACTCTGTCCAGTATCTGAATCTTAAGTGTCCAGAGCTGGGGAATCCACCACTTCTTGGAAACATTATTCCAGTGGCTGGCTCACTGTGAAGTGTTTTGTCTTGTGTCCAGTTGAATTCTCCCCAGGAGTAACTTGTACCCACTACCCCTTGTCTTTTCCATGTGACTCCTTGTAAAAAGGGACTCGAGCTTCCTTGTAGCCACTCTTTAAATACTGGAACATGGTGGTAAGGTCTCCTCTGATCTTTCTTTTCTCAAGGCTGAACAAACCCAGTTCTTTCAGTCTTTCCGCGCATGACAGACTTCCCAATCCTTTGATCATCTTTGTGGCCCTTCTCTGGACTCTATCCAGCCTGTCCACATCTTTTTTGCACACCAGGGACCAAAACTGAACACGGTGTTCCAGGTGTGGCCTTTCAAGCACTGAGTGGAGGAGAGTAATGACTTCTTTATCTCTGCTGGAGATGTCCTTGTTGATGCAACCCAGCATCCTGTTGGCTTTGTTTGCCACAGAAGCACACTGCCCACTCCTATTGAGTTGCTTGTCCCCAAGACCCTCAGATCCTTATCCATAGAGCTTTTCCCCAGTTGGGTAGATCCCAGCCTGTGCTGCATTCCTGGTTTATGTTTTCCCAGATGCAAGACCTTTTATTTGTCTTTGTTGTATTTCATAGGGTTCTTGTTAGCCCATTCTTTCAGTCTATCCATGTCTTCCTGCAGGGTGCCTCTCCCCTCCAAAGTGTCCAGTTCCACTTAGTTTGGTGTCATCATCACATCTCATCGGGGTACACTTGATCCCATCATCCAGATTAGGAAGATATTAAACAGCCTTAGGCTCAGTATTGGTCTCTGAGTGACCCCTCTTGTGACAGGTTGCCAGTTTGAAAAGGAGCTATTTACCACCCCCCTCTGGGTGCTACCTGACAGCCAGTTCCCACCCACCCCACAGACCACTTGTCCGGACCATCACACATCGGGTTCTCTAGGAGGAGGCAGTGGCAAACTGTATAGAAAGCCTTGGTGACACTGAGGTAGAAAATGTCCACTGCTTGCCCCACATCCACCGAGGATGTTACTTTGTTGCAGAATGCAGTCAGGTTGGTCATGCTCGATTTGCCCTTGGTGAATCCGTCCTGACTTTTCCCAGTTGTGCTTCATCTTCCATGCAGCAGCCCGCAGGAAGGTTCATTCCATAACTTTGCCAGGGACTAAAGTAGGAGTGATGGACCTATAATTTCCTGCATCATCCTTTAAGCCCTTCTCATAGATGAGAGCGACATCAGCCTCCCTCCAGTCTTCTGGGATTTCCCTCGATCTCCACAGCTTCTGGAAGATTGTGGAGACTGACCTTGCAGCCATGTCAACAAGCTCTTGGAACACCCTCAAGTGCATATTGTCAGGCCGCATCAATTTGTAGAGGCCAAGCTCCTGTAATAGTTCACATACAAATTCTCCCTTTACTGATGGTGAACCTAAGTTTGCATCAACCTTGATTTTTGTGCTGGTGAAGATGAGGGTGAAGAATGTGTTTCACCATTGCTGGTGACTAATTCACCTCTCCTGCTTAACAGCAGGCCAAAATTTTCCTTCTGATTCTGTGGAGAGTTTTCAACAAGGATTCAGAAAGAGACAATTACCACTGTATTTGCTGGAGAGATACTTGAAGTGAAATTAATGCTTTCTGGTACATGCCTGGCCCTTATTTAGATTATTTCTATAATGGGTTATTTAGTCCAATGACTTCAGACATTGTGATTGACTAATACTGAGCCTTTAAATTATTTCTGCTTTTAAGATACGAATTCCTTCTCATATTGTTTTTAAAGGGTAAAGATGTAACTACTGAATTATGTATTGACTAAAGTGTGTGAGGTGTCATGCATTGATTATGATTGCATAGTGAATTTGATCAGGAAATTTTCATAATAATAATATAAGGAAGCTTTTCACCTTCTAATTGATTTTCAGGGCGATTAAATTAAGACCTTGTCTAAGTACGACTGTCCTTATCAATTACTGGCAGAATAGAGAAATTAAAGGATTAAAAATTTACGTGTGTTAAGATTCAGTATTTAAGGTCTAAAATCAATCAGATCATAGACTGAATAATTCCATTATGGCAAAACTATCATTCAGGATTAGACTGTGGTAATTTGTAGGAAAAAAAAAGCTGTCTGCAGTAGTACATATGGGAAAAATTAAGTTTGCAAAGTTAAGCACCTCAGTCTTAAGAAATGGAGTTAAAATAAACAGCATGAACTTCATTCAGCTGTATTGTATTTATATATTATGATGGCATATAACCAGTTGATTAAAAACTATCTTTCCATAGGTTCTGTGTATGGTATGGACCAGCTGTTGCCTTTTGAAAATCCTTTCTCTTCCTGTTTTGTATATGGCTTTCTGTCTTACTGTACATGTCTATTCTTAAGTGTATGCAGCTTTAATTCTTTTTCTGTGCTATTTTCACCAGAGTAACAGAGTACTTTGTAATCATTGATACATATTTTTACAACACTTACATTACCAGTTTTGTTTTATGAATAGGGACTTTGTGTAAAAAAAAAAAAAGAGGAATTAATGCTAATTTTGAGTTTTACATAGGTAGGACCTGAGTTTTCAGAGTAGTTCGTGTGTTTAAAGTAGTTTTTCCACCAACCCCTTTTCAATTAGGAGCACTTAACACTTCCACAGATCTCTATGGCATGTTTAAATGTAAGCACTCAAGAAAATGAAGAGTGAATAACAACTGAATAACTCTGAAAAGTTCGACTTAAGTGGTTTACCTCACATTGCATAAGAAGTTTGTGGCAGAGGTGGGGACAGATTTCTCCAGAGTGACATTGAACTACGCTAGCTGTGAAACTGTCCGTTCACTTTTCATACTCCCCTTCCTCTTTCATTAAACATCCACAGAGCACTACATCAAAAAAGACAGGCTTCTATGCACAAAATCCTTATTTGCTACATGAATTCTGTTTTAGTTGCTGAACATCATAAAATCCTTGAGGCAGATATCTTATGGGAAATGTGTTTGTATAATTGTAGACTATATCGTTATTCATCCTCTATTTGGGTAAGCATTAATTTCTTGCAGACAGTGTTGGTTTTGCATTTCCTAATTTTTGAGTGTTTACTTTTATCTACATAACGTGGCCTAAATAGTTATTCTGACTAGTAATTAAAAAAAATTCCAGTGTGATAGGAGAGTCCCAGACATATCCATCATTTGGAACATTGCTGATAAATACAGATGTCAGTGGGTAGAAATCTTTAATACTCATAAAATCTCTGATCTCAACTATTAGGGACATTGACTGCTGCACTAGATGAACATTTGTATGTGAAGGATAGAGTGAATGCTTTTCCAATGTATTGTGTTTACAACAACATGTATTTCAATTGGATTTATAAGGAGAGTTCTTTTTAGTGGTTACAGGCTCTCCTCTTTACATGAATTACAGTCTTTTTACCCTTCCCTCCCTTTTTCTGATTTCTTTTGCTTTTCAATTATTTTTCCACAGTTTTTGCACTAACCATGATTTGTTTCTTGCTTCTCCCTCTTCCACTCTTTTTCCCCTCCTGGTTTTACTGTTATAATCTCCTTGATTGTCTTCCTTCTGTGTTCTTCCCAGTGTTGTCTTCCTCTTTTTTTATATTGCCTGTCATGAAGTGGCAGAAAATTAAGAGGACAAGAAAAATACTCTTTGCCTTCCTTTCTACTGTTTAGTGAACCATCAGGATTTGGTGTCCAGGATGATTTTCATGTAAGAGTCTTCTTAGTCCCTGAATTTCTAAGATGCAAGTTCTCCACGCAAACATAATTTTTCTTTTGAGAATTTCATCATCATCCTCTAGATAATCACTGTGCGAAGAGCAGTTTCCTGACATTGATAAATTTAGACTTCTATTTTTTTTACTTCGGGATAGCCACTTTCCAAAAAATTCATATGTCTGTTCCATAGAAAGAAGGAATCAAAAATCTTAAAAACTTCTGTTTGTTGAGATTATGAAAGTGATGTAAATTAATTCTTCAGAGTAATTGTGAAAAAGTATTTGGCGTGAAGAAACATATGGTTAGAAAAGATTTCTTTTTCTTACTTTTAGAAACAAATTAAAAACCTCAGAATTGTCCATCAACAATTATAGTGACAGAGTAACTGCAAAGTTATTGTACAGTATAATAACTGAGACTGCAGAAGGCAACTGTTAGCATAACCATTAGAATGAAAACACAAACCTGCCAAGTATTACTGTTCTGGTGTAAGGACCATTTAATATAGTGACAGAAATGTCATAAACTGAATTAGTGGAGAATTCATGATCTTGATAGCAAATTGTTGCATGGCTTTTTTAAAATTAAAAGCTATTCTACAGAATTATGTACTGTGTTTATTGTAGAAAGATCTCAAAAAGCAACTATAATCTCTCTCTGTATATACCCAAAATAAGAGTTGATCTAAAGTAGTTAGATCTGTGCTTACTGACTTAAGATCTATAATACCTTAAGATTAATTGGGAGCATAAATGGAGAAGCTGACAACCTGGAACCTTGACTGCTTAAAATTGCTGACCCAATTACTTCTAAGCCCTTTGCTGACATGTTAATATGTCTATTTAAACTGGTAAATCACCACCATTTCGGTGCGTGCTGGAGTTGGTCCATCAGACGAAGGAAGATGTAAGTTTAATTTAAATAATTATTGACCTATTATGACCTTTTCATTTCATTTGCACTGCTCCTCTCAAGGTAAGCAATTATATTTTTATAGTGTTGGATGGTAATCAATGTACAGGAGCTATCTTTATTGATTTAAGTAAGGCCTTTGATCTGGTAATCACTAACTATTGCTATCTAGACTGGCCTTAACTATATCGGATATTACGACAGTTATTTGGTTTCAAAATAAGCAGAATTTAGAATTGTAGTAAGATATTGCAACCAAAGTTAAAACAAATGTGGAAATCCAAAAGATTTGACTTCAAAAATCTTCCTTAAAATTGGAAATAGCTTATTTTATACAACCCATGCAATTTTTTTTGAGTTATAACTCAGTTTAGGTCAGCAACCTGATTTTTTTTTTTTAATATCAAGTAGATGGTCCTTTTGGAATAGTTTTACTTAGAAAAGTCTGGCATTTAAATTTTTTTAAGAATTTGCTACCCCTATTGAACATTTCTGGGAGGAAGGTTTAGTTCATTGGTTGTTTATTTAGTTCTGCCTTATACTGTGAATTGAATTGCAAACTTCTGTTCTTCCACTTGTGGATGGAAAACAATCTGAAATTCTTTTTCTTTTTCCTTTTTTTTGAAACCAGTGTGCACATTTAGTGAATTTTTTTAACCAATATTTATGTCATTGTGTTAGGTAAAAATTAATTTAGATATTGGACCTTAGTCACAGTTTATGAGTGGTACCTGAGTATCTTCCAAAACATACTCAGCTAACTTGTTCTCATTTTTTTTTCTCACTCCTCATGTACCCACTCCTTTTTTTTACCTCTTGCTTAACATTCTTCTCTAGACAGGCTTACTTTTTTTTTGCCTTCTGTCTTTTGTTTTAATGTATGACTTGGGATAGCCTGACTAGGTCTGGGTTCAAACTTCAGAAATATGTGAAATTTGTGATAATTTTTGATCTGCTCCTCTAACGAGTTCCAGGGCCTCTAGCCTTCTTGCAAAGGCAGTTCAGTCTTGCTCTGGTGAGCCTTGAAACTAACAGCACTTGTTCAGAGAGGTCACCAACATAATGAAAAGGGCACTCTTGAGATATCTTGAACCACTTCCATGGATGGCCATGAAGATTAATATTGGGACCTTACATTTGACCTAATATTCTATGGAGAGTCCGTGTAGTGAGCAGAGCAAATGGGATGATGTGCTTGTGGCAGGGACTGTAAATAAAACTGCTGCATTCTCCATTTCTTCTTTTTTTTTCCCCCTTTTTCCCCCCATTTTTTGTTTTTGGCATGTAAGCTAAAATACTGCGACTTGTTCTTGCTTAAGATCATGAAGGTGAGAGTTGTTGTGCCCAGGTGCATTCCTGAGAAGCAGTGGCAGTCTCCTTGCTTGTCACAGGTGGAAGGAGGCAGGTTTTTGTATGCTGCTGCCTCTGCCAGCCTGTGCTGAAATGGCTGGAACTTGGTGTTTTGAACTGTGCTCATGAAGAAGCTGATGATACAGTAGAACTGATAGTTAAGCACAGCAATGTGTTTCCCAGTCTCTATGTTTTATGATTTCATTATCTGTAAATCCTATAATAATGTTATTTTGAAATATTTTTTCTTAGTTTGTGTACTGATAAAGCACTTAATTCTTTCCTATTTGCTTTTAAGGAACCGTTCTTCGATTGTAATTTCAAAATTCTTCTGTCAGCATTCTATATTTTTATATTGTTCCATATTACTAATAGTTTTAATGGTGCAAGCAGGCAGGACTACAGTTGGCTTAATCCCAGCATTGTTGTTCAGTCACATCAACTGTTCTTTTCAGTCTGTTGGTCAAAGGCTAAATGAGATGGTGAGTAAAGGTTGGGACTGATCAGCAGGCTTGAAAATTTTACCTTAAGTCTTTATCACGATCTCATTTTAGGACTGCAGGTGTTCACAGTGGAGTGACAGATATACACGTGTGAATCTTTTATCTCTAAATGCTTGTAGCAGCATATTCCCATAGAGCATTTGATTTTAAAATTATGTAGGTACTAAAATAAATATAATCCCTGTCTACCAACATGGCTAAGGACTAAAAATAAAAATGACTCAATGCTGGGACAGCTAATTTTATGTTAGGTAAAATTATGGGGATTTTTTTCTCCTCTGTGGAAAAAAAAAAAGTTAAATTCCTTGGAACTGTGATAAACCTTCAAGTCATAAAGGACATTTACGTGTCTTTTGTGCTGCTATTAAGGCTCTTTTTTTTTCTTTCCTGGGGAACCTGCCAGACAGAGGTCTCTCTCCCCATCAGGAGAATTTTTTGTCCTGCTCAACATCATCTCTCTATGCTGTTCCACCTTCTTTGGGAGTGCTCTGCCAAAGCTAAAAGACAATATGAAAGCTTTAAATATTTCTTGTATAGCAATGACTTCACACTTGGTGTTTCACACAGCTGTAAATCTCATATGGGATTCTTTTTTAAAACTTCTTGTATTAAATAGCGATAAATGAACAAAATGCTATTTCATTCTGTCCAGTTATGCTATAAATATATACCAGTATGAAACAGCATGTTCTTCTAAACAACCCTAATGTCATATATGCTCCTTTGGCCCCCCATTTTTACTACATGATGTTTTTCAGATTTCAGGAGGGGGTTGAGATAAAACATGTCACCTGCTTTTGGTACAGCACAAGTTATATGATAGGTATTTAATATTGATGGTTAAAAAAAACAGATTGCCATGTTTCAAATTAAAAATATTGAACCTGTTCATATCCTGGATTTATATAATCTTAGAACTATACTTACTAGTCTGAATTTCTGTCTTCTAAAAAAAGTTCAACCAGCTTTCACCGAGTGCCAGACCATTCACCATTCCCTAATATACATTGTAGATGGCAGGTGCCAGAGTCTTTGTCATTGTGCCCCAAGGATAAGGCACTCTGCCCGAAGATATTAGATCAGCCAATTTTATCTGTGTGTATAAAGCTGGAATTTTTATTTTCTCAAGTTTTCCAGGTAGCCAGAGTGAGGTCTGTAGTTCTTTTTTTTTTTTCTTTTTGTTTGACTCATGGGATATTAATAATACGAAGTTATTTTAGACGGTTATACTATGTTGCAATGTATTTTTAAACTGATCTTATATAGTCTGCAGGAAAAAGGGAAGCATAAGCAAAGGAAAAAAGTCTCTTGGTCCATCGGGTAAATTTTCAGAACAATATATGAGCATTTAGTCACGCAAGTCCCATTAATGTTAATGGTCCCAAGCTTTCTTTTATTCATCAGGGCGCTGATTGCACTTGGTCAGCTCTTTATCAGTTTGAAATATTGACAGTAGGAGGAGGCGTTCCCTTAGCCAGGCCTGACTGTTGCAGTGCTCTTTTAACTTAGTCATCCTGCAAATGCTCCTATAAATGGATTTATTTCAGCAGATCCAAAATACATCAACCGGATCACCTTACCCTGGTGTTAGCCCCTTTGCATTGGCTTCAATTTGCAAGAGCATTGATTTTAAACATTGATCATTACTTATATAGTACTCTATAGTTTTGCACCATCCTATTTATTAAACTAACCTGTTACATGTGCTGCTGTTAAAGTCCTGTCTTCGTCTTGCTAAGAAGTGATATTTGCTCTCTCTTTATTATGATTTAGATTGTAAAACAAGGATATTCCCTGAAAAATGTATTGGCTGCACTAACTTGAGATTTCCGTATTTTCTGCTATGCAGCTCGACTTTTCCTTAGTGGTCTATATAGGACAAAGGGTAATGTTTTTTAACCACAAGAGGGTAGATTTAGACTAGTTGTAAGGAAGTTCTTTACAATGAGAGTGGTGAAACGCTGGCACAGATTGCCCAGTGAAGCTGTAGATGCCCTGTCCCTGGAAACACTGAGGGTCAGTTTGGATGTGGCTTTGAGCAACCTGATCTAGTTGAAGATGTCCCTGCTCATTGCAGGTGGAGTTTGACAAGGTGACCTTAAAAGGTCCCTTCCAACCCAAGCCATTATATGATTCAAAATTCTTCCAATGCTTTTTGCAACTGATAATGTACTTATTATAGTTATTGCAAAAAAGATTTCTCTTTTGTTGGCCATATTGTTACGGAGTACTTTGGGATTTTTTTATTTATTAGAAAAACAGACTTTAACTGGGGGAAAACTAGGCTTTTGGGGGTCATGCCTATTGCTTTTAAGGTATTTTTTACATGTTTTCCTCTGCTGACCTATGAAATCTATGCAATTCTGGTCAAGAAAGTAGTTGTAGCACAAAATATTTTCCAATACTGAGCAAGGTGATGAACTAAAAAAATATCTTGCTGTTCTATTCTTTAATTCAGAGAGTCATTGTTATTTATACTGATGGCATTCTTGTGCTATACAGAAAGGTATTATTGCAGAGTTCAGAAAAGAACATGCTATCTACCTCAGAGAGGAAAAAAAAAGAAAAAAAAAAAAGAAGAAATAATCTGGTTTTGCCTGATACTTAATATCTAAGCCTGCCTGCTTAAAATTCTTTATTCTGATCATGCTTATATGCTTAAAATGGAATTAGTGTTATTCTAGGGTGGTTAGAGTTGTAAAAACTGATACTTGGAGTGGAATGTGTCCTCAGGTTTTCTCCCAAGTAAAGGAAAAAAATAGTTCAATAATAAATAATATCACTAGTATCACATTTTTATATAGAGGTGGGGTTTTTTTCTTCTTTTTTTTTTTTTTTCCCTTTTTTTTTTTTTTTTTTTTTTTTTCCTTTTTTTTTTTTTTTTTTTTTTTTTTTTTCCCCCCTTTTTGTTATTTTA